>JARYHS010013630.1:242328940-242379222 GCA_031002005.1 Vandiemenella viatica
GATGTGATCGCTTTTTACACAATATTGAAAAGTTTTGGCGAGATTGAAACGTAGGTGATGAATTCTTTATCTCAATAACACATCCTGTATAGTTTATAAAATCATTTATGAACCACGAAAGTGTTAAGCTGGGTTATCTTTTTTCGTAGATCTAATTTTTGTATCTTCGAAAAATGAAAAAAATCTTCTTAATCCATTTTTTAAACATTTTTGATGACAACCAGTACAGTGGAATTTATTGTTTATTCTGTTATAAAAATTCATTTTTGTAGTTCCTTTTAAGTTACGGATATCACCCATCGTTGGCACGTTTCTTCAGTGTCCATCGGACAGTGAATGTGGAGTCAGACACTTTTCGCAAGAAATTGTGAGTTAGTTTAGAATTTGAAAGTACTTAGAGCAAATGGATGTGAAATTATTACTAGGCCAACTAAGCTAATGAAGGAAGTTCAAGTTGAAATTCAGCTATTCAATTCAACCTCGTGGAACCTTTAGCTTTACTTCTAAATTTCACTAATGATAACAGACAAAAATTTACAAGGTTTTGTTTTATTTTGTTGAATTATGTGATGGAGTTTTTATTTAATTTGGACACGATTCGCCTCTAGTCGAGGTGTCTTCAACGATCCAATATTTTCTGTAATAGGTTTTCAGTTTATAAATTTTGTACTGACCGACGGGTTTGTTTGAAACCAATTTTATTCTAATCATGCTCACATTGGATGGGGCATGTTGCTTGAAGTCACAAGTGGGCAGCTACCACACCTCACTACAGAAATGTAATTGAAGGTGAACTACAATACCTATATTAAAGTCTAATCGTAGTAAAATTCAAACAAATTGGTCTGTTTTTTTTTTAAAAAAAAAACAAAATAATTTAAACTGTAAATATATTTCAGAAAACACTGACGATATCTCAACATTGACGTCAGCGTTAACGTGCAAACCTCGCATTCGGAACGACGCAGGTTCGAATCGCCGTCCGGCCAATCAGTGTTCGGTTTTTCATGGTTTTTCAAAAAAAGGCCATGGGGAATTCCTTCCGTCCTTTAGTGACTCTGATTTCAATGAGGCGTAAAGCCATAAAAAATACCTCCAGGAGAGACAAAATGCGTCGAAAATTAACTCAAATGCAACAACAGTTACATTGTTTTTTTTTTTTTAACTAGCTGTTACCCGCGACTTCGTACGCGTGGACTTGGAGTTTCATTGCCAGAATTGGATATAGAAAACTGTTAGTAACGTAAGATTTGTCCCAAACAACACCGAGTCGACATAATATGATGGAAAGCCATCATTATATCATCCTATCGTCTAATCTGTCTCATGAAGAGAATCAATTTACAACATATTTAAAAACAGAAAAGTAAGCGAAGGTGCGGGGATGTGTGTGTGTGTGGGGGGGGGGGGAGGGGGTTAACTGATGGCAGCTTTATTTCAGCTTGGTTTTTTCTTCTTTATTCAACATGAGCATCTGAATCTTATAATCTAATAGAAGCACATTGTCTTCTAGACATGCACCTTAGGCCAGGTTTACGCCCGTAAGGCATGTCAAAAAGGAAGACAAATTGGTGCCAGAAACTTTTATACAGACACAAATGAATAGTACAGTGCAGAGCAAATTGACTTCTATACTAAATAATAAGTTTTGTTTCTTATCGAAATTTATTAACAAATCAAACACTAACAGACTGCGCGACTGAGCAACCAACGTAACATTACAGACTAACACACGAATCTGTCTGTCTTTCATCATTCGATAAGTTCTTAAAATTTCGTGACTAAAACTGTTATTCATACCGAAAAAATGTCCTGTGTCCTTCCTACATTATTTCATTGTTAAATTCCATCAATATTGATATAGCCATTTAGTCGTCAAAACGTAACAAAAAGACAGAAACTTACTTCCACAATTATAATATAATAGCTGGTACCCACAACTTCGTTCGTGATTGTAAAGTATTCATATTGACAGCTGTAGACATCTAACCACCATAGTGCACGATGGGAGACTCGATACTATTACCACACACAAATACCAGTCTTCTGCGCTATGTAGTTCCGGCAGCAAAGTAAAATTTACGGATACACACAAGTCTTTGGATGAAATACGAAAATATTCATGATCGACAAATTTCAAACACCATATCTCACACACTCCCACAGTTACCGAATTTCGGCCAACGTTGTGATCGATGGGTGACTCTGTGTTACTACCACACAAAAACGCCCGTAATCTGCGATTGATAGTTTTCACTCAAAAGTGATACACCGTGACACATGCGTCTTTGGCAGAAATATGAAATTTCCACAAGTCGACCATTTTCATCCCCCGTATCTCCCACACCCCCATAGCTACAGACATCTAACAACCATAGTGCACTACATGAGATACGATTCTACTGCCAAACACAAACACCAATGCTCTATGCTATGTAGTTGTGGCAGAAAAGTGACATATGCGGAGACAGTCGAAATACGAAAATATCCTTGGTCGGCCACTTACAACCACCATATCTACCACAGTACCACAGTTTCTGAAAATCGGCCGCTGTTGTGATCGAAAGGTGACTCTGTGCTACTACTACACACAAACGCTAGTTATCTGTGATCTATAGTTTTCGCTGAAAAGTGATACACCATGACACTTTTGTCTTTGGCAGAAGTATGAAATTGCCACAGGTCGATCACTTTCAACCCCCATATCTCCCACACCCCCATAGCTACCGACATCTAACAACCATAGTGCACTACATGAGATACAATTCTACTGCCAAACACAAACACCAATGCTCTATGCTATGTAGTTGTGGCAGAAAAGTGACATATGCGGAGACAGTCGAAATACGAAAATATCCTTGGTCAGCCACTTACAACCACCATATCTACCACAGTACCACAGTTTCTGAAAATCGGCCGCTGTTGTGATCGAAAGGTGACTCTGTGCTACTACTACACACAAACGCCAGTTATCTGTGATCTATAGTTTTCGCTGAAAAGTGATACACCATGACACTTTTGTCTTTGGCAGAAGTATGAAATTGCCACAGGTCGATCACTTTCAACCCCCATATCTCCCACACCCCCATAGCTACCGACATCTAACAACCATAGTGCACTACATGAGATACGATTCTACTACCAAACACAAACACCAATGCTCTATGCTATGTAGTTGTGGCAGGAAAGGGAAGTATACGGAGATACGAATTTTTGGTCGAAATATGAAAACGCCTTGCACTGACCAACTTTAATCATTATATCTCCCACATCCCCACAGCTATCACCATTCGGCCAACGTTGTGCACGACAGGAAACTCCATGCTACTTCCACCCACAAACATCAGTGATCTGTGCTAGGTAGTGTTGGCTGAAAAGTGAAATATAGGAAAAAACACGTCTATTTTTATATATATATAAGATTAAGTAATCATTTATTATTTTAACAAGGTAGCCCCTACTGATCTGCAATGATTATGTATGAAAATTATTAGTCACACTTTCATTCCTCCGATATTACCCAGCTATCGAAATGCGCGTTTTGATCTTGCTGTAGTAAATTTTGGTATACTAACAACAGGAAGGTTCACTTCAGATATTAACTGCAGAAATATTTACTTCCTGTGATTGTCGTAACAAAGAAATGCTATACCTTACATCAAAGATTCAGTTCTACGTTTTATATAAATTTTAGTATGGTGTCGTCAGCAAAATAAAATGTATATTAGGATGATACATAAACTGAAAAATCCAGGCCAAGGGAAATAACAACTTTGGCCCAAGCAGTCTACTAATTTCAAAGAACAAAACGGTGTTCCTTTGATTTTTCGAGTTAAGGTCTCGCAGCTGCATTTATAATCACGTGCTGTATCTGTCTTGTGTCTTTTCCGTTTTGATTACCAAGAAAACGCAGAATCCTCGAAATACCATGAATTATTTAAATCAGCTTATAACTACATAATTAAAAAATAAGGATGGAAATTGTAATACTTTTCATCAGTTCTGTGAGACTCTAATGGACAAATAAAAAAGAACAGAAAAGAAAATAATATCCGATCAAAAAAGATAGACAAAAAGCGGAAGAATAAAACATGAAAGGATAAGACTAGAGTGACTAAGGCAAATTCGGAAACAAGCAAAAAATTTTGTTTGATGGCGATGTCGAAAGAGAGATAATTTTGTGTGTACTCTGAAGACGATACTTTTATGTCACATGTAATAATCCTGTACCTAAAATTTTTATATTGTTTATAAAATTATTTTTACTTTTACTTCATCCAGAAATATTATTGACTGTTACCTGCAACTCCGTTCACGTGGGCTGTTAATGAAAAGATGTTGTGTCATACTTAACAAATCGCAAGCGAGGGGGGAGGGGAGGGGGAAACTTGTAGTAGTTTTTGCGTGAATCACGTTCAGCGATAAATGGTTAGGTCTACTATTTTGTGATCACATATCCCTTAAACATGTCAGCTTTCCGCCTTTTAGCGAAGCTTCGAGCTTACGGTATATCGGATCAGCTTTGTGAATGGATAAAGGATTTTCTAACTGGTCGGTCGCAGTATGTTATCGTTGAAGGAGAAAGTTCTTCTAATCTAGATGTTACATCGGGTGTACCTCAAGGAAGTGTAATAGGACCACTTCTTTTCTTAATTTTTATAAACGATCTCGGAGACAAAGTGAAAAGCCTTTTTAGATTGTTTGCTGATGATGCGATTACTTATAGGGAAGTAAGAACTTTGGCCGATTGCTTAGAAATTCAGCGCGATCTGGATGTTATTTTGGCTTGGTGCGCTGAGTGGCAACTTACTCTAAACTGTAAAAAGTGCAAGACAATGAGCATAACTAACAAAAAGAATCCTATTGTTCAGAAATACGAGTTAAACAATACAGTTATTGATATGGTCGATTCTATTAAATATTTGGGAGTAACAGTACAAAGGAACATGAAATGGGACATACACATTAATTCTTTAGTAGGTAGAGCAAATTCTAGGCTGCGATTCATAGGTAGAATCTTGAAAAATTTTAATGAACAAACAAAGGAGATAGCGTACAAATCTCTTGTGCGTCCACATTTGGATTATTGTTGTGCCATTTGGGACCCGTTTCGTAAGGGATTGATCGAAAGTATAGAGAAAGTACAGAGAAGAGCCGCTCGATTCGTGACCGCTTGCTACAGTCCTTATGAAAGCGTCACAGAACTGATTAGTAGATTAGGTTGGGAGTCTCTGGTAGATAGACGACACACGTTTCGTTTAAACTTATTGGAAAACATGCGTACTCCAACTTTCACTCATGAGTGTAGTGAAATACTTCTTCCACCAACCTATTTGAGTCGGAAGGACAGGAAAGATAAAATTAGAGAAATAAGGTGCCGGACTGATTCTTATATGAATTCTTTTTTCCCTCGTATCATTAGGGATTGGAATGCACAGCAAAGAGATTAGCTTTGGTGCTGAGCACCCTCTGCCACCCACAATTTTGTGAATTGCAGAGTATATATGTAGATGTTAATCCAAAAAAAAATATAAAAACATCCGATTCGTTTTTGTAGTTTATGAACAGGGTCCCAAACGATTTATTTTTTCAAAAACATTTAAGCTGTACAGATTTTCTTCTGATTACAGTCCTATTATCAGTGATATTTACGGGTTTCTTCTTCTTCTTCTTTCCCATTTTGGCCTCTATGGACCACGTGGTTCTTAACTCTGGTAAGATTGTGTGTTAAGTGTGAGCCCAATATTCTTTCATCCTTGCACCGTGGTTGTCTTTACTTTCTTCGGTCTATTTCACTCCAGATCCGGGGCGCAGTGTTTTGGCTGTTAGTGTCTGGAGAGAATCGGATGATTTAATCAACGATGCGTACTTATCTCTGTTGTAAATTTCATTGGGGTCGATTTCCAGTTACTCGAGATCTTTTCTGACTAGCCTTGTCCATTTTGCATTAATCACTTTCCCTGTAGAGACTATTTTGAAGCTTTTGGAGGTGGGTATATGATTGTCCATCCACTCTATGTGACCATAGAACATCTTCTTCTCATGGCCACAATTTGAAAAAGTAATCATATTGGAAGTCCAAGCTGTTACTGATATCTTACGGATTTACATTGCGCAGGTAACTAAGAACAGCATTGGTGAAACATATTAGGTAAATATAACGGTAAAAAGCAACACTGGATTTTGACCTTTAGTCTGCTTCCGCGCACAGTCAACTGCTGTACGGTCTCTTGCGGAACGATGCACTCCATCACCCAACACGTCTAACCAAAACGGCATGTGTCAACGAAGCTTTTGCAATGACAGACTTCAAATCGGAAAAGTTAGGTGTTAGGATAAAATGAGAAGATAAATTTCATGTAAAAGGATTCTGAGAGATTCCCCGTATAGATATTTGCTTATTGAAGAGCTTTGCAAACGTGTGTAAAGAAAAATAAGAAAACAGGAAACGTGCAATATTGCGTGTGGCTACGTGTACGGGAGTGAGCCAAGAAGCTGTGGTCATTGGCAGGTGGCACTTCCCATGTTGCGCCAACCTCGCTTTTCCGCCGCCGCTGACGCTAAACACATATATATAGGCACCGTATGAAAGTGGAACGCATCACTCCACTCATCAGCCATGAAGGCAGTTGCATGTTTCCTTATAATGTCTGGTAAGTACCATTTACGTTCACCGCTCACGTTGTATGATAAAAAAGAGCTGTGCATGTCGCCAGAAGAAACGTCTATAGGTATATCTGTTTTCGAAAATCGAGGGAGCCATTCGCGTTAGAGAAGTATATCATTACTGACTACAGCTAAAAACCTCGTATATTACTTTTGTTTAGGAATGAAGTGAAATAAATGGCCCGTGACAAAAAATACATCTATTAGAAATAATATATATGATTGCAGGCATCTGCCTGGTGGTGCACGCACAGAGAGGTCCGTGGGGTTGGTTTCCAAACAACTGGCGCCAGCCGGACGTCTGGCCGTGGAATCAGGACGCACCTGACGAGGTACCCGACAACCGCCCTCCGTTCCCGACTCCTGCCCAGCGGGTGCCTACAACACAGGCACCGCCAGTTCAGCAGCAGAGGACGACGCCAGCCGTGGACAGCTTCGGCCGCGTGGCGGGCTGCGACTGCCCCACCACCAACCAGTACAACCCCGTGTGCGGCTCAGACAACATCACCTACTCCAACCGCGAGAAGCTCAACTGCGCGAACCTCTGCGGGCACCGTGAGTACACTTAAACGGTTTCAAATGATCAGTTCCAGCCCTGCTTTGGCTTACGTAAGGAGGCTACTAATCGATGGTACTATAACCGAAAAACATTGAGATTTTCTTATACTGAAAACACATATTTAATACAATGACTACTAGCGGTACCATTTTCGAATTAGATATTGGAATTAATTTTGTTAAACAATAGTTACTATTTATTAAATTTCGCTGGTGCATTGACAGGGATAGCTACAATTTTTGGATAAAAGTAATTCCTTTTCTCGCCTATAATATGAATTTTCAGTAAAAACTGTGCATTAATAATACTGAATAGACCTAGAAAGGAATTTTATATCCGTGTATGAATAGAATTTAGCCCTAACATCTGTTAATGGTGGTATTTGTCTGTTCTGACTGCGGTGTGCCTCGACTGATTTCAGCTGTGACGTTGAGGTTCCTGGGCAGCTGTCAACAGTAGTAGCGTCATCGCTTATCGAAGTCGTCGACGCTGTGGGCCTGGATTGAATATTCATTAGTGTAAATATGTCATTAAACATTATCATCATCACGTGTTCAGAATTCTATGTTGTCATGAAATAAAAATATACTTTCTATCTATGTACGGAGTACCTCGAATCATTTTCACCACTTTCCACGAAGGAAATGTATAGCAACATAATTTACATTCCTGTTTCTCCAAGAAAAGTTTTCTAAACAAAGTGATAACTGCTAGGTAAGTGAAAACTACAGTAATTCTGCTTGTTTCACATCACTGTCGATCTAATATCCGTTGATATGTAAATTACTTATTGGAGATGTAAAAATGATCGGATATAAATTTAGTCACAGTTTCCTGCATGGTGAGAATAATAACGGAAAAGTAACACGTATTTAATTATTGTCTTTTACGCTATTTTGTTTTATGTTACGAAGGTTAACACGTTGGTTGGAGCATGCGTTAAATGTTTGTTTGAATATGAAAAATGTCAAACTTACTAAGTTCGCTCCCCGCCCCCGTCGGGGCATCAAGGCCATGGCCGAATTCCTTCCAGTTTCTTGTCCCAGTCCCATCCCGCCTCGACGACGACGAAGCGTAAAGCCATAGGCAAAAGAAAAAAAAATTGAGAGGGTCAAGTGTTTACTCGCAAGTTTAGCCACTGCGTCCTCGGAGGTACTTATAATACTAAAAAATACTAAAAAATATGTAAGTAATTAGCAGGACGGAATGTGTATGTTCACGACACATAAGTTCTGTATGCTAAATAATAAATTGTTTTCGCTTTATCAAAGTTAAAAACTGTTTGTTTCATTGCTGATAATTGGCTAAAAAGTAGTGGTTACTAAAAGTGTAACACAACAGCACAACTGAGAGCCGAATTAAAAACTTTGTTTATTAAAGATACTAACCTAATTATAAAACTTCCTCTTCTCATAAAACTGGAAATGCCTTGTCCAACCAAATTTTCAGGTAGAAGAATAAAGTAATACCAGCTAATAATAATTAAAAAAAAAGAAAAAACGCATCCTGAAACCAGAGTGTGGTCGACTAGAAAAATACTCAGTCTATACAAATGACTGGTATAATTTAACAATTAGAGGAGTGTGTATTGTAAACACTGATTGCTAATACAGAAAGAATCAGGGAATTAAAAAGTATCTTTAATATTAGTCCATCATATAAAAAATTTACCTACACATTTCCTCAGGGAAGTTTAACTCATATAAGCCTGTACTACTCTTGTATCTTACACGGTCTCCTAACACCTAATATTAAACAAGAATACGTCCACCACTCGCGTTTTACGAATGAGAAATAAAAGCCTCTCGACTCCCAATTTGCAGGCCACAGGAATGTAAGGAATTAGCAGGATGGATTGTATATGCTCACGAATTCATCATAACACTCGCAATGATCTCTGGAGATCTGCGTATGGGCCACGAGATTCTACATCGTTCCCTGCAACACTTGGTTTCTTTACGATTACAGATACACGCCCTGAATGTTTATTAGGTAGGCTACTGTAAGTTTAGGAAACTTACCTAGTTTCAATATTTAAATATGAAATAGAATCCTACTGTTTACTCTAGAGATGAAAAAGCAACTGTTTCGAGTGAGATAAATTAAGTGTTTGAACTTTATTCGGATAGCTATTGTGCTTGAAATAAGATGGCCTGCTTCAGTGTTTTCGTTGGCTGCACGTCACTACCGTTTATATTACAATCAACAAACAGAAAGTGTAAACACGAAGAAGATGGATGGAACAGAGAAGAATTTCTTGATAAACTGTTATGTGATGCCGTCAACGTTAGGAATTCCAAGAAACACTATAATCAGGCTGCGACTGAGGTAACCTGCTTAGCGGGAACCAACTTGGCGCGCAGAGTTTCCGCGATGAGAGACAGGTTTGCGCGGCCCCGGGTGCTTACCAGTAGTCAACATGCAGCTGCGCCTCCTCGTCGTCTGCTGCTGCCTCGGTGAGTCGCTCGTCCAAACACGCTGTGAGAAATATTATCAGTGCAGTTCACGCAATGTTAGTAAGTCGGTGATGGTGTGTGAAATTATTACTAGTGTAGCACTTACAAAAAAAAAATAAAAAAAAATGTTGGAAAGTTTATTTAGAGGTTAAATGAGCAAGAGCTTTTAAAGAATCTTTCATGGGAACCACACAGTGTAGCAGATAGTTGAAGTACCATTTCTTGGTTTCTAGGTGCATTTGTACTAACAGTAATGTGTGGTCATTAATCAGTAATTTTCTCTGTAATTATAATTTTTCTAATGGCTTAAAATATTTTTTGCTCGCCACACCTGCTTCGGCGCTGACATGGAAGGAGTTAATCGTTTAAGACAACATTCAACTGAGATGATGGCGGCCTCGGTAGCGTAGGGGCTAGAGTGCTAGTTCCGCGTACCGAAGGTCGCCGGTTCGAGTCCGGCAGAGGGCATGGGTGTTTAGTGTTGTGTCTGTGAATGTCTTGTCCGTGTTGTAGTGTCCTTGTGTCAATACTTTATAGCAACAAATCACATTGAGCTGGCTGTATGGCCCAGTAGCCAAATGCCATTAAAAAAAAAAAACTGAGATGATTTCCCCTTGTCTTCCCCAGTGATTGCTGTTTGTGTTGAAGTCTGTGATATGTTTGTACTCAGTATAGTGGGTTGTTAGTGAATGAAATTTTCAGGTAGGGAGAGTCTGAAACCCAATGCCGGCCTATTCTGGCGTACTCGTCCGAAAGACTCAATAGCAGCAGATAAGCTTAACATTCTATTCAACGGGCTACTCGCCATTAACATTATCATATGCACTCACCCCATAAATACTGCGGAGAAGTTTTGGATTTTAATCAGGGATTTCTTTCACAATCTGGTGATCAAAATTTTTTCATCATCAGGAGTCGAACCAATTAACCCTGTGTGAGGCGCCGGACACCGACACCCGATCCTATAACCTCTACGTAAGAAATGTAAACTGAGAGTCAAGTTCTGTGGGTTTCGTTATCTTGCTGTGCTGTATTTTATTGATTGCCAACGATGATTCACAGCTCTGTAGCGAATCCAAAGCTTTTTAAATGAGCGCTGAGGTAGTTTTATGTCACACTGTGGACGTATGTGTCGTATGTGCGTCAGCCCCTGAAATCTTTGTTTCTAACTATTTACTTGTCTTGATAAATTTAGAAGTGGTAGTAGATATGTCGTTTTAATCACTTTCACTGCGGAAATTGAAGTTGAGGAAATGGTTGGATTCTATATTTTTGTCTAAAATAATTGGTTGTTACGAGAATAAGGAAAGAGAAAATTGTGAACTCAAAGAGAACATATTTAGATATAACTGAGGCTACTTTTACGACTTAGTGCCCAAGTAACTAACAACAGAAAGAAAAGAGAGGTTTAATATTTATTTTATGTTATTACTAAGATTAAGTACCAGTTACAAAATCGGCAAACATAAATACATGTACTACACGTCTCGTGGCTGATATCGCTGATTTTTTGTAGCTGTGCATGGTGTTCGTTAGGAAGTCATCTTGTTCCAAAGCCGGTGGTGGAAGAAATTTACAAACCAACCCTCCGCTCCCTCTTCCGGAAGAGTGGACCATGAGGGCGAGCACCAGATTCATCATCCTTTAATCCTCACACTCGACACATCCACGTCACACTCATCCAGCTGTACACGGAATATGAAAACTGACGTAATGATGATAAGACAGGGCCCAAATAAGAAATCACTGCGCAAAACAGTCCAAAAGACATCTGAAATGCTGTTCTGTTAAAACTATGAATTTCGATATACAGAACTAGGCCATGATTTAAACGCTGTACTAATGTATCAATTTCAGGTGCCCACGATAATGTTAAAAATATCTTTAATTTTTTTTTTTTTTATATAATGAATTATTTACTTCCTCATAGACATATCGCATGTCTCCCCATTTCTTTCATGAAGCGTACATCAAAATTTCTACTATTTGGAGTTGTTTCAATTATTTTTAAGAGTACTTGCTATTCATAATTTTCTCCACTTTAATTCGATAGTTTTATGGGTTCACTAAATTCCAGTTACAGTGTTACATGGTTTTCCAGAATGATTTTAACACCCAAATTTTAATTTTAATTTGAATCCTTCATGAAACAACTAGTGAAAATTTTATTAACGTTATGGAATCAAAATGTACAAATACTTCTCAACACGCGAAATGATTTTGAAATCGTATCAGAGACAAGAAAATCTTTTCATGATTAGCTGCTACTTTAAAGCGTATTTAAGCGAGCGAACGTTACTTTGTGGATGATATTTTTCCCTAGTAATGACACCATCGTTACCCATTAATATATCCGCTGCTAGTACGACCTAGCACTCAGAGTGATTCTCTGAGGTCATCAACGATAAAGTTTAATAATAAAAAACTGGTGAATAATGAGTGTTTAGAATTACAGTTACCATAAAACCCATCTTTTAAACAATTAAAGCATTCTGGGAGCTGCTTAGAACTTTTCTTGGTTCTTTCGTTCGTCCCTTTCGGTGTAACACACAAAGTAACTAGGTGAAATATTCGCTACTTGTAGCCTTCCGTGTTCAAGGATAAAATTCCGGGAACCGACCCACTACATTTGTAATCAGAAAATTACTTTTAATAGTAATCGTCACTTTAATTTTATCATATAGCGTAAAGGAGGTGAATCCAGTACATAAATCTAATGTTATTCTGCAATCCTGTGTCGCATCCAAATGAGACCTGTGTTCTACTGAAAAGGAGAGGAAAACTTTCAATACTACACTGAGTCATAATCGTCACGGAGACTAATGATAGAAATGTTATGTTTCAAATTAAAAATTATATAAAGTGTGAGTCATCTCATTTTGTTGCTTAACCCTCATACTCTGGCACGATGAAAATGTTTTTCTCATTCCCTTGACTAAATGTTTTGAATTTGTTCCCATTCATATAAATGGCTACATTTTTTCTGTAGTTAATGCAAAATGTATGCTTGACTTAATGGTACGTTTCTGATGAGCAGACTATATTAATATTAAACGTTTAATGTTGTTAGATATTTATTCACATTCACAGTGAGTAGAGTGCGGGACATTGAGGAATAACTGAAGCAGATTCTAAGTGCTCAAATTGTAGCCAATAGCAAGCCATGCTGGTATAATTCTATTTTACGAGGGATGATTAGTATAGTGGTAAAACTGAAAAGATATTTATAGAATGTTACTGCTGTATTTCATGTTAGAAATAGTAGAAGACTGAGGGTTGTTACTGTTGCAGTGTGGTTTTCAACGTGCCATGGCCAGCGCAGGCAGGGGGGGGCTGGTGGCCTCAGGTGTTGACCCTGCCTCCTGGTGGAGGGCGGCCCACCTTCAGCACGTCCACCACAACCACCTCCAGGGTCACCACAACCACCCCCAGGGCAACCACCAGCTCCAACTGCAACTGCCCGTCGCCTGCGCAATACAACCCTGTCTGCGGCTCCGACAACACCACCTACACCAACCCTCAGAAGCTGGAGTGCGCCAGAGCCTGCGGACTAAGTGAGTGACTCTTACAGCTCACATCATCCCGGGTACCTAAATTTATCATAGTGAATGCAGCAAAACGTATAACACCGATTAATTTGCAGAGCCTTAGAGTTTTAGTTTGTTGTCGGTACATACTAAGTAATAACCGTGAATGTAACATAATCCTCAAGTGCGTTGTAGCTGGAGGCCAAGTAACAAGTGACCAAAGTCACGGATTGATCAAAATCAGCGTTAGTAAGTAGTTTCCATTTTGAGACTTCAAGCGATCACCTCATTGATTAAGGTATATAGCTGCTATAAGCTGTTAACAAGTTGAATAGTTTAATATACCACATTGCTTTCAAGAGCCTTGTAGTCCATATGGAGCTAATACCGGATATAGTCAGTAACATCAGAGATCGAGAATAAGACAAAAGTCATGAATTCCCTTTCCTGTACTTGTTTGCCCAGCCTGTCAACAAATCTTTGTTTTGGTTGACTGAAACATTCACCTGTACATGAGTGTAGGAGCGCTCACTCTAACAGTGCATTGTATTTCGAGAAGTTTATAATAGGGCCAAGGTTATAGTTCTCAACAACTGCTTGTTTACCTCTTTGATATTTCTCTCAAATCTCCATCAAGAGAAGATGAGAAATGTCTCACATAGGGATTACCTTTGCCCTTGTGTGTCCACAGTAAAACACATTGAACATAGAATACAAGTTGTTTCCAATCATACAAAAATGGATAACACTATTGCTTCTTCTTTGTTCAATATTCTCACACAAAAAGAAAGAAAAGTGTTCCTGACTTTGATGAGTTTTACTCATTTAACGGCCGCATGCATTTTATTTTCCTCCCAGGTGAAGTCTGGAAGGCGGGGAGTTGGAGGGTGTCGAAAACACTTTTCATCCTAAGTAACCTGATTGGGTGGGAAGAGGCATGTGAAGGAAGTCGGCCGTGGCATTTGAAAGGAACCATTTCCAGCATACGCCTGGAGTGACTGCGGAAAGCCTGTCAGGATGGCCGAACAGAGATTTGAACACTCGTCCTCCCGAGTACCAGGTAGAAAGGCAAATTCGCCCTCATCCTGATTCGGTACGCGGAGGCATGGCTGGCCTCATCCAGTGTGCGTGAGCCACACTGCACTGGATGATACAGCTAAAATTAGTATCAGGGCTACCTAGATACTTTTTTTGGGGGGGGCCTTGAGCCCCCTAGCCCCCCCCCCCCCTGGATCCGCCCCTGCCTGACATCAATGTGCTTGTCAAAAACAAGAGAAATCAGGTATCTGGATCCTCGAGCTCAAAATAATTACCCTCTTTTATAACTTTGATATGATTTTTAACAACCGTATATTATATACAATACAATTAAATAAATAAAATGTTATAAGAATTCAGTACATTTTTTTTTTTTATTTGAATCTGTCCCGCCTACACATTCTAAATTTAATATACGGCCCTCTGCCAAATTGAGTTTGACACCTATGTGCTAAAGTATGGTTGGAGATTTCCATCAACAAAACTGAATTCATCTCCAACATCAGAAATGCACACAACTTAATCACAGTGGGGAACACAATAATACGAAGGACTAATGCCTCCATATATCTTGGAAAATGGATAACTCTAAACATCAAAGGTCTTAGCCATGAATAGCAGTTACGGCAGACTGAAGAGAACGTAACACACTTGAAAGAACATATATGGCTCTAAACCCCTCTCCCTTAACCTCAAACTCAGGTACTACAATACTGTAGTTCGACGATCAGAACTATTTGCCTCAGTGTTCCTGAACATGGTTAGGAAGGGAAAACAATGAAAATTGATATTAAAACAATGAAAGATCTTGAGAAAAATCACGTGTTCCGTGAAAGAAGAGTCAAATAAACTAGCGCACAATTTGGACCTATACCAACAACTGGAGAGCATTACAATTGTTATCGCAAAGAGGAGATTAATCTTCTATGGTCAATTCGGATGGAGAATATGAGACTCACTTCCAAAATCTTCAATACCGTCTCTAGACAGAGAGCGACTAAAGCAAAGTTGACGAGGCTAGTCAGGAAAGATCTCGAATCACTGGAAATTGAACCCAACGAGATTTACAACAGGGATAAATATAGAATGTTGATTAAAGCATCCGATTCTCTCCCATCTCTAAAAGCAAAAACATTGCGCCCCGAATCTGGGATGAAATCGACCCAGGGAAGAAAAGACAACTGCAGGGAATAAATGAAGGAATACTGGGCTAAGAAGAAAGCTCGCAAGTGTTATGAACCACGTTGTCCATAGTGGCCAAAACAAAAAAAGAATAATAACTGTTGGAGATACTATAGACTTCGTATAACGGTCTGGTGGCTCATTAGTTATGGCGTCTTGACTGGAAATCGAAAGGGCCCCGTTTCGAGTCCGTATCTCCGCGAGGATTTTCAAAGGTCCTCAACCTGTCCTTCACCGCTATATGCGGTAGGATTACCAGGATATGCTAGTTAGCCTCGAAAAGAGGCGCATTGCGCAATGGATCGGAAACTCTGTCACGTGTTGCCCGAACAACACTTCTAGATCTCCCGGCAACAATGCTATGTTATGATTTGATTTATTGACTTTATAAACTACTACAGACTTGACATTGCACTGATAGTGGTAGACTTATTACAAGAACGTTGACAGATTGTAAACGTGAATATACTGCCACCATTATAATGAGACCTGCAGTAATGAATGAACATACGACCTGAAATACGCAATGGATTATCTCCTAAAAATTATACGAATGAAACAAACTAACTGTGATATTAAAATTCTTAGCTCTAGGAGAAATTATTTTTTTTAAATATCTAGATATACACGTCTTACCCCCGTAAAATTACTTTTGTAATTAAACTCTTTAGTTTACAGACCATAGCAATCACGTATTACGTATTTTGATGTAATCACGATGGAAGAATGCTCTGGTGGTAGCTTTCTTAGACTTATTTTCGCATTTCTTGGTTTTTATCTTTAATTCTACAAGTATAATTTCCTCACCCGTCTACCTTTGATCTTTACGAAATTCAATTTTAAATTCTTTGAGCCTCTTTGGAAAAATTTTAAGCGCCTTCCTTTAAATTTATTCGAATCCCTGACTTCCTTACCTACAAAAGAATATTTTCCCACTCGATTATGTCTGAAATCGCTCGTGGAATTATTTTCCCATCCATGCATTATAACAAAAAATTCTACCAGTATATCTCCAAGCCTCATCACCAATATAAGTATTTTCTTCACCCTCCTGTCTTCCAATAAAGCCAAACACAGCTCCTTTATTACATTAGTTATATACGTTCAGCAATAATTTCCAAAAACAAATCTAGTTGTTCTCTTTTGCACCCACTCCAACTCCTGTATTTGATACCCAAAATGTTGATCTCATTCAAGCAATAGGGCTTAAAGCCTGGGATTCACCTAGCGCGCATAGTTTACAGTTGGGTGGTTTGGCTTGTTGTCTCCTCTAACCAAGTATTCACAAACAACTGTTCGTGTACGAGCATTTGTCATCCTCGCGAAGTTGAGTGAGGAGGACATACTTCTCCAACCAATTACCCCAAACTTACTTCAGCCTCCCAAGGCTCTAGTAACCGAGGCAACAAAGTCCACTTCCAGCCAGGTCACGACATCTGACAGGAAGCCGCGGACGCCCGAAATGGCCCAGTGCTTTAACTGCCAGGGCTTCATCCATTATGCCAAGCAATGCACCACGAGGCAGAGGTGCGTTCGCTGTGGAGGGCAGCACCCGCCTTCGGCGTGTCCCAGGCCAAGATACGACCCGGTCTGCTGCAACTGCGTGGGACCACACGTGGCGTGCCACCACGCGTGTCCAAGCCGCAGAAAACTACAGCAAAAGAAGAGGTCGTGTCAGCAGCAGGGGGATACCACCACTAGAAAGAGCCCGCTGAAGAACTCAAATGCAAACTCTCGTCAGACCACCAGTGCCGCTGCAATGATCAGTCATACAGATCGTAACTTCTAGAAGCAACTTTTCCAAACAAAGATGTTATGCTGAAGATATTGCCACCAAAAACAACAACATATTGCAAACCCCATGATGTTTACTTCTTTCGTCAGAATAAGCTCTGTATCAGGAGGATTACTGGTTTTGTTAAGTCTACAATGTACCAAACCACAAGTGAAGATACGTGATCGTTATTTCTGTGATTTACAATCAATTTGTTGCACCTACATATAAGCCTATGTTGCAATATGCTTGGCGAAAGCAAGGTTATGACATTGTCATACCAACATCATCATTTGAAAATGTAATTAGTGTGGCTTTTGATATTGAACTGCGTGAATGCAAAAGTGATTTGAAATGTGATGACGGGGCTTTACTGAGGTGTGCAGATTGTTCTCTTCCACTTTTTTTAACCACTTCACCGAAATCTTGCATATGCACTTTGAGGACTAATATAAGCACTATCAGGTGTGTGTTACTGCTGTATATGCGTGTTTTGCGCTATATTAAGTACTTAAAGCAGGGAGTTTTTGGAACTGTTGATTGAAAATGTAATGCTACACTGACGTCATTGAATTACGTATAATTTCCTTCATATGGTATTGATATCTTGTTACTTTGTTTCTCTCTATTAAAATGTTACTTGAGGTAGAATACAAAGTTTTACATAGATATGACACACACCATTGTTTTGTTTATAATCGCTTGTTATTCTAAACATGTTTCTTGCGGTTCCGAGCGTTCGAGTTCAAAGGTGTCCCTCGTTAGTGTAATATATAAAATATTTAATCTTTTATTTATTTTTACAATGTGTACTATGGTAGCGTTACCAATTACACGAAATGGTGTTTGGCTGCGTGTGTAAAACTGCAAAAATGCGACAATATTGTATGTACAAGGTTCATATCTACCTAAACTGTTTTACTTTTCCCCTAGCGGCTGTAGTTAGGTTTAAATGCCACCTGGACGAGAAAATAAAGTTTTATCAAGTCCTTCATAAATTCCACGACATCCATCTTCAAATACTGTATTTGTACGTTACCGGTCAACGATGAGGGAAAATTAGTTGATGCTACCGCTCTTAGGAAGACCTAGTTTAGCCTAGGACAGACTAGTTTGTCCTGAAATCGGGTTTTGTCGGTAAATTACATGTAGAAACTGACGTAACAGCAGCTCTAAACACCGTAAAAATCAGTTCGGCCTAGGCCTTTCGTTCTGTAAGATTGTTCCACAAACACGTTCATTTCGTTCTTAATCTGTCTTCTTAATTGTTAGCATCCTTCTATAGCACCACTTTCAAAATGCTTTAATTTTCCACTTTTCTGGTATGCCTGAAGTCCGTGTTTCGCTATCATAAAGGTTCACATAGTTTTCACGTAGTTTTAAAAAGTTCTGTGTCTTAGATCAATATTTGAAACTAAAAGATTTTTCGTTTCATATACGCTCTTTTTACTAATGCTGTTGAGCTTTTATCATCATTCCTGTTTCGCCCGTCAGTTGTAATTTTACTTCCCAAGTAGCAGAATTCATTTACTTCTCCTATTTCATTCGATCTTATTTTGATATTTAATCTACAGTTATAATTTTTGATACATTTCAACACCTTTGTCTTGCTTTGATTTAAATTTTCCATCAGTATATTGTTCATAACAATTAGTAGCTTCTCAGTATCCTCAATCTGTTCTGGTAACAAGACATCAGTAAATCGTAGCATGCTGATTTTTTCTCCTTGAACACTTCCGTATGCCACATTTACATTTTTCCTTCACTTCTTTTATTGCTTCCTCTACATACAAGTTGAATATTAATGGGAATTACTAAACCCTCATATCACACCCTTTTTACTGATGCATGTCTTTCATGATTCTCTACTTTTACTAGCCCCTTTATTTTTATATAGATTATATTCTTATATATCGATATTTTACACCTGACTTTTCAAAATTTTGAAGATACTGTTCCACCTAACATTATCAAAAGCTTTTTCTAAATCCACAAACACCATAAAATTATATTTGTTTTTCTTGATCCGCCCTTTACGCATTAATCTTAAAGCCAGTAACCACTCATAAAAGGAAAGCTCAAAAGGTATGACCGAAATTACAGTGATTTTTTTAATCAGCCCGTTCACGTCCAAGTCATTAGTGCCATAAAAGGATGGGAGGCTAGGAATGGAAAGACGTTACGATCTGTATGACTGTTTTGTTTATGACCCTTGTAAGAAACACAAATAGGTTCTTTTTTAATTATTTTATCAGTTCGGCCTAGTCTAAACTAACTAAGCCTAAAGTATTTAGGCCAAACTAGTATATCCTGACTCGCGTAGTATAAACCGGTTTGGCATAGGACAAAGTAGTTTAGCCTGATATCGGGTTTGGAGTCAGTTTTCTAATATAGCCATAGAAGTTTTTAGATGCATCGTTCAGTGGTCCTTCTGGACCAATAATATTCTTCATAAACCCATACTTGCTTCTCTATTTGCTCATATTAATTGCTTGTTTAGTTTTTGAAAGTATTCCCTACTGCCTGAATCTTTCTCTGAAGTATCTCTTCAATTCTAAAGTCTGTGTATTTTTATATTGAAACTATTTCCCCCCTCTGTTTTGGCCACTGGTTTACTGAATCCTTTGATAGCCACCCGTACTGCATCGTGATCACTTATTCCTTCAGTTACTTGACACCCTACAAAATGTTTATAAGGCTTTATTAGAAAGATATCCAACATGTTTGCTCCCCCCGTATTTTCCTCTACCACTTGTGTACCATCTCCTTCCCTTACTAACGTATTTACAAATCTCTGTTCCCTTGTGTTATTAATCTTATTTCCTATCCAGTTGACACCTTGTGAAGTTAAGGCCTATTCATTTTTTGCTCCGGTGCTCGGCTACATTTAGTCTTGAGACAATAAGCATGAAAAACCCCTTCCAGGCTGTTGGGTAGTTTTTCGGTATTTTTTGCGTTATAACGGAGCAAAAAGATGGATCAGCTTTAGACACAACAGCTAGCTCTAACTTCACTTATCAACGTATTCATTATAATTTATGTTACCAATTGAGAACGTAATTATAAGAAAAAAAATAGTAAAATTTTGATATTAGACCATGGCAGTAAAATTCTCGTCATGAATTTGAGGTAGCACAAAAGTTAATGGAAGTCACTTTATTATGAAAGAAGTTGTCGTGATCAGGTAACATATTAAATGCACAACTATTTCGGGCGGCAACTTCCATCTCTAGAACCATGGAGCAGCCAAATAAAGCCTGCTAATATGCGCTTATAGTGTAGGATCTTAGAAAGTGATTTTTTCATTAATGTTTGGATTTCATGAATGATTTCACAACAATCTATTTAAAGGCTTTCAAGAAAATCCTTATAATTTGGAATTTTATGTTGCAGATGTGTCGATACAGTACCTGGGAACCTGTCAGCTGGGGAAGAAATGAAGAGAAGACAATGGAAATTTACTCTTCACACTTGGATAGTCCCCGCCGCAGCGTTGAAGACATGTTACTTGTTAGAAAAATAAATTTCTGTAAAAAAAAAAAAAATGTGTGTCTGGCGGTTGTGGGTCGGTGGGCGGACCCCAGATTGCTTTAATGTGTATATACTCTGCGGTCCAAGTGTCAAATAAATAAATAAAATAAGTGTTAAAATAATCATTTACATCTCAAAGCTTCTTTAACTCTTCCTACGGAAAATACAGATTCATGCTTTAGAATAAATCATCGGTTTATATTCATACGTAATGCTGATCGATATAAAAGTTGTGCCTCATTTTTATTTTATTCAATACAAAATCTCATTGAAATCAGAGCAGAGGTGTATTAAAATAAAAATCCTTCACATAACAATAATACAATAATTTCCAGTAGTTCGCACTAATCGAATCTTTATTTTATCTAAATATGTTTTTCTTTATGAGTTTATTGTATGTTTTCGAAGAACGGTTCCGTTTGCTGATTTGCGATTCTGTAGATTCCGTTTTATAAGAGTATGGTGATACCCGGAATATGAAATAATTTGTCAAAAATATTGCTGTTAATAAGTTAAACAAAACTATGTAACTTAATCTGTGAAATTTAATGAATTTGATTACCGGAGATTACTGAAGTTTACATTTGTAGGAACCCACAAACTGCTTCACAAAATCTTTACCTCTCTGTGTTTCAATAAAACACAGAGGTAATTATCATGTGCATTTCCGGTTTAGAATCTTCAGAATCTAAATTTCTGAGATAGGTTTAAAATCTTCCATGTAGCGTCTGGTAGTTCTTCCTCTACGAGGCTCATATTTATTCACCTCAAGGTATTTGGCTCTGTTAAAATTGTAAAATATTTTCAGCGAGTCTGAAGGGTTTTTATCACTTATTTCTGGTACCCATAACTCTTCTCTGCCTGTTCCCAATATTTTTCCAAACAGTTTTGTGATACTATTGTGACTATATTGTTTAAAGCTTGCTCAGTATCTGCAATAGCTGGTCGGAATCTGTATAGATGGCAAGTATGACATGACTTCGTCTCTCATTATAGTTAGTGTATCACTAGCGCGGAATCTGATAATTATAATTACCACGGTAAATTTTTACAATAACTACTATCGTCTTGCCGGAACGTAGCGTCGCCCCGGTCATATACCTTCTAGTGTCGGGAATGCGGAGCTCTAGCTCTATGAATCCTACGGAAGCGCAAGAGCCGTAAGACGTCCGTGACCTATACCTTTACTATCATCTTTCTTACACTGTTGTACCCCCAGATTTTTTTGCTTATGACTTTACGCCTCATCGACGTCGAGGACATTAAAGATGGGAAAGGACTGAAGGAAAGGGAGGAATTTGACCCTGGCCTTTTTGAAGGAACAATCGCGGCATTCGCCTGAAGTGATTCCGGCAAACTGTTGAAAACCGAAATCTGGATGGTCAGACGGGGATTCTAATTACCGTGCTCCCGAAAGCGAGGCCAGAGCGTCGCCGCATTGCTATTTTCTTCAGGTGTTTAAACCATTTGTATTGGTCTGTTCACCGACAACTATATAGCTCAATAACTGTCGGTTGGAAAATTTATGCAATGCTTTGACGCATGAGGAAGGCGGCAGAGCTAGTCGTCGAAATATTGAGTTTTTCCATCACAATATGACAGTACAACCGTGAATATTTCATTGCAGTCATACGCTATGGAAATCTCCTTTCTTACAACCTTATTACTAATTTTTTCATTGATATTTTGCAGCTTGTCAACAGTGAGGTGACGATCATGGACCAAAAAAAAATAATTGAAATCGTCCGTGGTATTTCCAAGAAACCACTCCAGGCTTTAGCGAGGAGCAAAATCTGGACTACTGCTCGAATATCGGGTCCCAACGTTACCACTCGCTATAACATGCTTCGCTTGCTAAGTGAAATATTCGATGGTCATTCCATAAGACATACCAACCATGTAACTACTTCCGAAATGTGAGGACACTGGATGTATGGTACGTATGTTTGGAAGCATGAGGAATGTGTTTTCAGTGTTGTCCGAAGATGAGTCAGCAACTATCGATCGAGACCAACCAAAAGTTTGTTTCCTTGCAGCGTAAGGTTCACTGTAACGCGCAGAAACAAGAAGGAACTGTAATGACAGCAAAAGCCCTCAAAACAGTCGCCCAGCTCATACACAGCTCTCTTACGTTACTGCGATCGTTTTGCACATTGCACTACAAGAAGACAGTTATTTATATTTGCGTTATTTTTCGTTTATCTGAACCAAAAACAGGTTGCCTGTCTTTCACTTTATTATATGATTAACGTGTAATTAATGCTGCACGGACGAACAGATAAACTATCAAAGAAATACTAACTGGGTAGAAAAAAAGCAGAGAATTATCCCTGCTTTTTCCTCTTTCTTGGATTTCCTCCTCTCCTAAATTTTGGTTATATGCGAATGTTTTAAAAACGCTTGAGAGCATAGGTAATTTCTACACCTACTTGAAACTGACACTAATTTGGAAGATTTTATGGTTTTTGATGACCCAAAGGTACACTTCAAGCAGTTTGTATGTGTATATGTATTAAGATATAAGACATATAATTCGTGACTGATACACAAAGTGGATATAGTTTGTACAATTTAAACATACATTTATACAGGGCTAATCGAGGTAAACATTCTGACACCTACTCTGACATTAGTATTCTTTCTCCTTATCATCATCACCATAGCGCCAGACAATGTTAAATCGATAGATTCTGTTTCCAAATACTGGAATTAATGGACTATTTTATTTCTTGGAATGTCGTTATCACACTGAAACACAATGTAAGATATCACAAATGTGACATAAGATATTACTTCGTATAATTTCATTGAAATTATTGGTTTTTTGCTTGATCACTGCACGAACATAGAAAAAAAAATCAAATAATTTACGGTTTTGATCGGTTTTTCATTAATGAAATGGGATACTAATAGGGATAAACAGTATCTTACATGTTAACTGATGACATAAGATATCACTATGCATAGTTTCGCTCAAATCCATTCGTTAGGTTTTGATTGAGGCGCACTCAAACACAAAAATTCCAAAACTTACGTTTTGGGGCTCTGTATCTATGGTTCTGGTTAAATATATTCTTTAAGTTCCCGATGAAATAAGCATTCGCTATGTGAAGATTCGAAAAAAAAAGTTCATTTATTTTTGCGTGATGCGCAGGCAGACAAAAAAAAGTTTCAGAATTTACGGTTTTAAAATTTGGAACTTTTTAAAAGTATCCTATATACGTACCTATCACACAAAATACTACTACGTACATATTCGTTAAAAACTGTCCATTAAGCGCGAACAAATAAATGTTAATACAAAAATTTCAAATTTTACGGTAGAACACACTACAATTATTCTCCTGAAGTACCTAAATTTCGTGTACAAACGCTGTACAGTTTTATCATATAGTGTAGAGCAGTGATGTCAAAGATACGGCCCGCGGGCCGCATCCGGCCCCCGGGCCCTATCAATACGGCCTGCGATCGCAATGTGACACAGAAAGAAGAATCATGTTTTTTAAAGCTTTTAGACTTCACTCGATTCCTCTACGGAAGTTTTAAAATGCGCACACTACATTTATAAATAATTTCAAGGGCAGCGCGTGCCTAGACAAGTGAGAGAGTTAGACAGTAACGCCATCTCTTAGCAACAAGCGGAATCTTCCACGCGCTTCGAGTCTAGACTAAAACCTTACGTCATGCGGTTGATGGATTCGCCGATGTGCCCATCTTGTAATTCTGTAGAGGATATTTATCACTTCATGCTGAGCTGCAAGCAACATCAATCAGCGAGGAAACAACTGCTAGAAGATGGTCTGAATATAACTGATATAGCTTCTCTGATGCAATCTCTCTCAGTTCCGAGCAAGAAATCGGTCAACATAATTTCCCTGTATGTTAAATATACTAAAGGTGTAATTTAAAATTCACTCGAACATATTGTATGATTTCATTGGCTCTATTAGTCTAAATGGGAAATTGCATATTTTTTGATAAAATGGAAAGGTAAACCACTGTGTTTGATTTGCAATCAAACAGTTTCTGTTTGTAAGGAGTTTAACTTGAAGAAACACTATGATACGAATCATAAATCAAAATTCGATTGTTACACTGAAAAAAATAAGAATGGACACATAGTCATCTTTAAAATCTAAACTTCAAGGTCAACAATCGATGTTTACTAAAGCTAATACTGAGAGCGAAGATGCCCTGAAATCAAGTTTTATTATTGCATTAGAAATCGCGAAGAGATCAAAACCTTTCACTGATGGTTTATTAAAGACTGTATGTTTAAAGTTGCAGATGTTTCATTTACATCTGAAAAGTTAATAATTCAAAATATTTCGCAATCAAGAAACACTGTTGCTTCAAGAATAAATGATTTATCTCCAAATTCGGTTCTTCAATAAAAGGAGAAAATTAAGGAATTTACAAACTTTTCACTGGCTGTTGAGGAGAGCACTGATACTGTTGATACAGCTCAACTTGCTGTTTTTATACGAGGTATTAACAGTAACTTTGAAATAACTGAAGAACTATTAAAGTGAGTTCCATTGACATGTACTACATCAGCAACTGATATTTATTCTGCAATTGAGCATTGGATAGCAGAATATGAACTCGACTGGAATATACTTAGTAGCACAACTACGGATGGCGCTCCTGTTATGGCTGGCAAACATTCGGGCGTTGTAACTAAATTAAAATAGAAAACATAATTTTGTGGGATTTCACTGTATAATTCATCAGAAATAATTGGCATCCAATCATTTAAAAATGGACCATGTCATGCAACCTATAATGAAAATAGTAAATTTTATAAGGAGCAGAGGACTAAATCACCGACAGTTCAGGCAGTTTTTACAAGATTTGGACGAAATTCTGTAATTCATATTTCACCGAAGTTCGTTGACCCAGTGGAGGAGTATTTTTAGAAAGATTTTTTGTGTTACGTGACCCTATTCAAGCTTTCATGTTAGAGAAAGGCAACCCAATTGATTATGACGACTGGTGGGTTGATTGTGCCTTTTTAGTAAATATGAATAAACACTTAACTGATCTGAATGTAAAGTTACAGGGTAAAAATCTGATTGTCACTCAAATGTATTCATGTATTCAAGAATTTGAAACAAAGTTGAGCTGTGGGAAAATCAGGTAAAAAATCGAACTTTGGATCATTTCCCTCATCTAAAATCATTTGGCACAGCGAACCAAAAAAAAAAATTGGATCAATATTTTCAACTTCTGCAAAATCTGATCACGGAATTCAACAATCGTTTTGAAAACTTCTACAAAATGAATGAAATGGAATTCCCAATTTCCAACAATCCATTCAATTTTGAAGCTTCACAGGCACCGGTTCATTTGCAAATGGAGTTGATAGATCTTCAATCGGACACTATTTTGAAAGAAAAATTTAAAGAGGTTAATGCTCTTACATTTTATACACAATATTTCAAGAGTTTGGATAACTACCCGGAATTAAAAAAGCATGCAGCACGCATTCTGAGCATGTTTGGTAGCACCTATTTATGTAAGCAGATGTTTTCCGTCATGAAAATAAATAAGAAGAAACATCGCACAAGACTTACGAATGAACATCTCCAATGAATTCTTAAAATAATTACAACAAATATGATACCTGAAATTAATGAGCTTGTCAAAAACAAGAGAGATCAGGTATCTGGATCCTCGAGCTCAAAATAATTACCCTCTTTCATAACTTTGATATGATTTTTAACAACCGTATATTATATACTATACAATTAAATAAATAAAATGTTATAATAATTCAGTACATTTGAATCTGGCCCGCCTACACATTCTTAATTTAATATATGGCCATCTGCAAAATTGAGTTTGACCCCTATGGTGTAGAGCTTAGTTGTGAACAATTCTGTTATCATGCTAGCTTTAGACGCGAAGAAAAATTTGAAAAATTATTTCTTCTTTCTGAAATGATATTCTCTTTTAGCGCAGAATTCTGTTCATTTTGTTTGTACGTTATTTTTTTCTTCAAAAGGTATAGTGTTAGGGCGATGCTCAGGAGGAAATTAATGTTGTTCCTTTCTAACCTCCATAATCATTTACGTTCATTCGGGGAATTGTTAAGGTAGAGGACCTTGAACTCTGAAAAAATCACAACTTTAATTATTTTATTCGAAAAAAATTTAGTCAGTTGCTAATTACGGAAGTATACCCTACCATATTATTGAACAATTAAGCCCAAATTTTCTTTCATAATGACTAAAGAAAAAGAATAACCGACATTCTGTTGTGACAGCTCTGGACGAGCGACTTTGTCGTCGTCGCCTGTCCTGTCCTTTATTTAAAAAAAAAAAAAAAAAAAATGTTTCAATGCATGTTTGTCTGTTTACATACTGGTTAGAGTAATAACAAACAGGTTTGTATTATAATTCACGTATTGGTCTGGATTAATCAATCGGGGTTTGGTTTTTATCTGAATCTTAAAATCTGTTATTTATTATTTAAAGCTATAATTCATTGAATATCTGACAAAAGTTCACAACAAACCGCAGCGGCATGTACTTTAAGCATATAAAAGGCAATGGTAAGTTTAGGACAATTGAGATTTCTTTTTCTTTCCCAAAATTGCTGCTGTACTACTCGATGATTCATGTATAGGGGATATGATTAAATTAAATTAAATTACAATGGAGCGCATGCTCCGGTGGCAATTTTCCTAAACACCCATCTTCCGCCCTTTCTGCATCCACCTACATTTACCCTTTACAAATATTAACTTTAAATTCTTTCAACGTTTTTGGCAAATTGTTCATTATATTTCTCTCGGTAACTTATTCCAATCCCTGACACCCTTACCTAAAAAAGAGAATCTTCCCACACCCTCGTGCCTGAAATCGAGCGCCAGCTTGTGGTCATGGTCATCTTTTCCCTTCCATGCATTACTTTCAATTCTTACAACAATATCTTTCCATGCCTCATCACCAATATACGCCTTGTACACTCCCATGACCCTCTTCACCGCCCTTATGTCTTCCAATGATTCTCATTCCAGCTCTTTTATCATAGCTATTACTGATTGCGTTCTCTTCTCCAACTCCTGTATTTGATACTCAAAATGTGGGTCCCATACACTACCCTATTCGAGCAATGGTCTGACCAAAGTTTTGTAACCCAATTCCCTTACTTCTCTCGTACATCCCATCACTCTCTCCAATAAATGCAGAATTTTGAAACCTTTTCCTACTACCTGTCCAATGTGATCCCAGTTAAGCTTGTTCTCAAATGTAAAACCAAGATATTTACATTTCAAGTCTTCAATGAGCAATTCTTTCCCCACCTTATAACCATAATAAATCTTTAGTTTTTTTATTTGTGTATCTAAAAGGCTGACTCTTCTTTGCATTTATCTTCATCCCATGTTTACCAACCCAACTAGATATCCTGTCCTGATCACCCTGCAACTGTTTACAATCCTCAATCGTTTTGATCATTTTATATAGCATTATGTCATCTGCAAACAATCTAATTTCAGATAGTAAACAATCAACACAATTATTCATTAGGATAATAAATAGCAATAGTCGCAATACGCTACCCTGTGGCACTCCCATTTTTACTTCCACTTCTACCCTAACTTTCTGTTTTCTACCTTTCAAAAATTATTCTATCCAACAAATCAGCACATTACATCTATAGGGAAACGTCTTAAAAATAAGGTGACGTGGTTTTGTCATTTACAGATTATTTGTGAGTTATTAAAGTTGCTATCTAAGGTTACCCTTATTTGCAGTGCAGACTTTGTAAATTAAGATAATTAATTGTACTGGCCTAATAAATGAATGAATATGGAATTAATACAATCTCAGGAAATTTATCTTATCTCAAAAAACATAAAACGAGTGATTTTATTAATTATAATGAAGTAAATTTACAACAAATCACAAACATATTTAAATTAAAGAACACGAGAATCTGGTTTCAATTTTCATTGGAGGCTCTTTTCGTCGTGTACGTTCACATATCGACGGGGATCGTATTTCGGGCAGGTGGATGGAAAATTGTTGTGTGACTGCGAGAAAAACAGCTGGCTGCCGGCTGTGGCGGATGAAGGTCCTATTGCATATAGTGGGGTCCCCCGCAGCAAAGGTGGAATTATTTTGTGTCACTTGGATTTCGCTTCAGTGAATGTCCCCGACTGGCTGCTCTGCAATGTCTTCAACTGCCAAGAGGTTGTGCCAGAGGAGAATCGAGACGCAATACATGCTGAATCTCCACCGTGATCTAACTCTCTTCCTGCTTGAGGATAGAACTTGACCGACTGTGCAATCACGAAGAAAAACTGGCTTCATCGATTGGCTCACATGTAAAAGAAAACTATTATTTGTTACCTCGCACAGAAATTACGTCCGTGTTTGGTTTTGATAGCGTACCGCTTTGTTGCGTTTTTCAGGTATCCATAAATAAAAAAAAGTTTCCCAGGAACGTGTTTTTAAGCAACTTCCTAGGTTATATCAAAAAGCGATGACAATATTTGCAGAACTTAATGGTCCCACGTGTTTGTCTGGGATAGGCCCAGTGCTAATTGACAATGTTTGTCACTGCAATCCGCCGAAAGCTTCTTTGTTGGATCCGACCTTTATTAAGCTGTAGAGTCACTCCCTCCATCCTTAGGATACGTCGCTTCACACTTCATTAATTGTATGCTGAAATCCCCCTTTTTTATATGGTAATACTGTACTCGTAAAGTCTTGATTCCGGCAACAATCCAGGCTTTTCTATTTAAGACCACCACTTATGACGACACAGACAGGTACGTGTCACGATTGCGCTATCCGTTTAACAATTTCTCCCAATAAAAGTTTTAATACCAAAGTGAAACATTACAAAAACTTTCGTGGCAATCTGCTAGGTGGGAGTTGTCTGTTTGGTGATGGTGCTGACTTCGGCGTTTCTCATCTTTGTTAGATATTCAGCGGTTATACATTTAATTCTGAATACGAAGATTAAAAGTGCCTTAAGGTCTGTTCAGCTCTGAAACGTTACACGGAGAACATATTATTCCTCTGATCATTACTAATGTTAGTAGTAGAAAAACACGTGTCTGCAAATACATAGGAAACTACGCGAACTAAAACTCTTTTGCAGGACTTCAACACTATTTTTAAATCAAAACCCATTTTAATTTATGAAAGAGTTTTCTTCTTGGAATTTTTTAACTTCAGAAGAGTGAAAATGAAAAAGTTAATCACAATCATTGATGTGAGTGATTCTTTACTTTGAAAAGTAGTAATTAACGAGCCTCTGGAAATTGCATTCATATATAGTAACTAATCTGGGATATTATGTACTTGTAGTCAAAGCTGGAAATTGATTATACCTTTTCGTGTTTGTTAAGAATTCATCAATACTATTCTCATTCGTGATTAAATCGAACATACTTAATCTAGTTAACAGCATATATCCCACTCCACTAAAAATCGTAGAATAGTGCATATGATGTAATTTGTTTTTTCATTCGCTTACGACTTTTGAACAGTTATAAAGGAGAGAAATTTATATTCTTTATACTTGCAGAAACAAAGTTCACATTTTGGTACAGAAAACCATTGGTGACTTTTGAATTAGTCAAATGTTTTTGATGAATTTAAGTTTATAAAAACGAATGTCGGCTCAAATACTAAACGTCTTATGTTCTGACAAAACCATTTTAATTTAAAACTCCAAGACCACAACCTGAATGTTGGTTGGATCCTCCCGAAGCCAGCGCCTTTCCCCTGGGAACTACAGCTCAGCGTGGAATCCGAACCACGGTGCTACCGGACGTTCCTCATACCAACAAATCACAGGCCGTAATAATTCCTAGCAACAGTAGGGTTCGAACACGGGACCTTGAATTTAATCTGCGAGTGACTCATCCACGGAGCTACCAAACCACTCTTCCTTTAAATTATGAAACGTGTATTTATACCACGGCTTTCCAACTCTTTGTTGAATAAGAAGAGACATCGTGTATGAGGCGTTACCAATTTTCAGTTCTGACTGCCTTAACTTTAAATTGAACTCATCGATGCGTCATTGTGATACTGTGTAAGCTCCTTAGATAGCGATTCTCTTACCCAGTCTCTGACGCAGTCAGTAGTAAGTCGTGTCTCAATGATACTGAAAACCCAGTACCCTCATACAGAACAGAATGGTCATTTCATGTCATAGCGATCGAGAACGGTTTACCTCACAAGTAGACATTTAGAATGCTACAAGTTTTCTTACATATCGAAGAAAAATAAGGAAGAAGATAGACGTTTCTGGGAAAAATAATTGAAAATTTCAGAAACCATTACAAAATTATTTTTTGAACTATTACCGTACACAAAATATCATCCAACATAGAAAATTATTTCTTCTGTTATCAACAAATCCGTATAGTAATTTCAGAAAAGCTGTTACTATTAATTAGTATTCTCAGATAATTTGTTATCTTTCCACGTTAGTGATATGTTAATAAATAGTCTCCATTTTGCGTGTAAAGAAGGATGGAAGCAATGACCTTATTTTTTATTGAATACACGTTCTCGTTAAACCCACGACAACCGGTCGTGCTTCGCTTTGTTCGTATATCACTTCAAGGAGGGGAGGGGGGAGAAATAAGGCTATCATTTTCATGAAATCCTCAGTTTGCATAATCTGCTAAGTTGCTCGAACAGAAAGCCATTCTAACTGGGACCTTGACGCATCGACACGATTATTCGGCGATGTTATTCGATTAAAGGAAATTGGCGTGAACGTTATTCTTCGTCGTCATTGTTCGTTATGTAATAAGATTTTCTTCCGGATGCCACGGATGGCTGGAAATGTAGGTGTGAGTTGAATCATATCCTGCGCGGCGTATTTTCGGTTGTCCCTTGAAATTGATGAGTCTGCCAGCCCCTTCTTAATAAAGATGAATGGTTGCTTCGATCCACTTCTGTCCACAACTTTCTGCTCATACGTCAACGCGACTGGCATGCTGAGCGAAACATAAAGTAGGCGGTGTGCTACTCTGGCTGTCTGTGATATTCTGACGCATGCTTCGCGCACAGCCGATTCACAAACGACGAGCACAACTCCCAATGCCTGTAGCAGTTGTTACAGGATGGAACTGCGTCCGCATAACGACTGTATCAGGTCATTTAATCTATGGAAGTTTGATAGTTTCCTTCGAAACTCATCATGTTACTTTAAAGATAACTGTTATAACCGGTGAGATACGATCCCAAAGAAAAATACAATTAGGAGTAACTCGTGTTACCCCAATCCTCTGTTGCTTAGGGAGCGTCCATAAACCACGTAGCTCCATTTTGGCCTCCTGTGAAACCCCCCCCCCCCCGTCCCCGTAGCACGTATCTTTTTGCCCTTTTGATTCCAGATAACATTTGGTACTATTTTCTCCAGTCAGATTATAGTAAATTACATACAGAGATAATTAACTGAGCGAAATAAATATCACATGCTGTTGTGTGTTCTATTCCTCATTTTAACTGTGAAAAATCTTATGAAAATAAAGCTACGTGGCCTGGCTCGAAAACTCCCCCTCCCACCTCTCACGTAGCTCAGCGTAGCTTTCCAGCCAAACCCTTCCCCCCCTGGACCGAGCCACGTAGTTTATGCACGCTCCCTTAGTAAAATTTCAGTTTACATTTCATATCTTTATGTTACAAACATTCAGAATTGCGGTTAATATGGTGACAGTATTTTGTATTGTTATTAATATTCTATCTGTGCGAATCGTTATACGCTAGTTACATAAATTCTTTCCCTGTTGTCAGAAATAAACAGGAAACGGGCGCATTTACATATAAGGATACAAGACAATGCTTCACTACCTTTTACGAAAGATATCAGTTTACGGTTAAAAGAAAGATAAGGAGCTGATAAGAAGTTGCAACATGCATCACCTCTCGGTGCGATAAGGAGCTGATAGTTTGTTACCGAGAACACCACATCATCGTGCAAACATCTAGAAAAAAATGAGGAATCCGCACATGTGACAGGCTAACACATCAAAAAACAGATGATGCTCTGAGAAGTTTAGCGATATCACTTATCTGCTATTACAGCTGAGGAATATGAAACCGTAGAAAACAAGTGGAATTAGATTAGAAAAGAAATTCAAAATACGGCGGAAGTCTTTGGAATAGCAAAGCTGGACAACAAAAGGAATACAGTTAGTTAGGCAAGATAAAGAAACATTACTACACGCATTGCCAAGATAAACGTTTAAAAGCAGGATTAATTGACAATTCGAAATTTAAAATCTTTTCTTTTCTTTCAGAGAGAACTAAAATCATTGACAGAGAAACTATACATTGGAAAAACTGTATAGAAATGTTACTGAAATTGACAGTCAGAAGTATATAACAAGAAAGAAGGATGAGGTTGACCTAAAGTTAAGTGTAAACTTACACTATAGGAGATTTCAGGAAAGTGCTGAATCGTCTTGAAGAGATCATAAACCAGCTGAGCTCATTAAAAACTACGGAGATTAGATGCAGTGTGAAATTTACGAACGAATGAACAAAATCCGACGTACAGAAACGTACCTACGGATTCACAAAAAGCGTCGTTATATTAATACCAAACAAAGCAAATGCGCTTTTGTGTGAAGACTATCGGACTTTGACCTAAATATTTCATACGGCGAAAATAGTTAGATGAGTATAAAACTTGCAGGAAGATCATTTTATGCATAAGAGAATCGAGTTTAACACTAAGAATGATAAAAAAGCAGACGATGAAGAACAAAATAAGATTTGTATTTGTTATCTTGGTTGTGCGGGTGGAACCGCGTCAATTTATCGAAGCCTAACGTTTCAGCCATCATTTTGTGGCTTTGTTCAGAGGACTGTCATGGCTGACGAGCGCATGAAATTTCTGCTAATTCCTGTTGTGGGATTAATATGGGTAGGGGTGCCTGTCACTCTTGCGTGTGACATCTGCCCCTTTTTCTTACATTTTTGTTCTTATAGCTAATAACAATTTTGGGTTTAACATTACATTTATGCAAAGGGAATAAAAACATCTTAACATTTTTAGTCTTTCATTACAATTACATATATACATATATTATCATTTTATTTTTTTTACCATTTTTTATATATATATTTTTTAACTTTTTTAAATATATATATTCTACACATGGTGTTTCTTTCTGGTATTTAGTAATACTAGAACACTACAGTGCCATATTAGCGAAATTACATACTATACCACAATTTTCACAATATCCACAAAAATTACACTCTAACACAGAAACAACAACACTAATTTTAAACTTCACAGACTAACGCTGAAACAGAACACGGAAACCATAACATGGAAACTATGAAATGGAATTCCAAACATTATAGAGTACGTTTGAAACAAAAACATAGAAACAATAACACTAAATTTCAGACCTTACAGACTAACACAGCAACAGAAACGGAAACAATAACACGAAGTCATAAACCTTACAAACTAACACTGAAACAAAACACGTAAAGAATAACACTAATTTATAGTTATAACAGGTTACCTTATTCCGACAATGTGCTGAACGGTCAATGCACACATATAAAATTTACTAACATATACTTCAACTGGTTTGAATCTCCCTCCGGACAGCACAGACACTTAGGTGGGACTTGCTTCATTCAATCGCTTGCACTGGCACTATCCGGGGTCGAATATCAACTTCTGCCTCTTGTAACGCTGCCCCTCCGTCTCGTAATCTCCCAGTTGGTTGATCAGAGGATTCCTACACTCTGCTGCCTTGGCGAAAAACTTCTCGGTCATGGTTGTCATCCTCGTCCTGAGCGTGGGGAGCTGTGCCAACTGGAGGAGGTCCGCCTCGGCGGGAGCTGGAGAGCCCTCTTCAGCGCCCGGCTCTGCATCACCTGCAGCCTCTTCATGTGCGACTCCGCGGCGTAAGCCCACACTGGGCAGGCATAATCGATGACCGGCCGTGTGAGCGCCTGGTACACCCAGATGCCGCAGCGTGGTGGCAGAGAATAGTTGGCATTCAGGATTGGGTACAGAGCACCCAATCGCTGATTTACCATGCTCCTCACCTCCTCGACGTGATTCTTTCACGTCGGTCTGCGGTCTAAGGTGAGGCCGAGGTAGCGCACTGTATTCTGCTGCCATATCTGTTCACAGAACAGTTGCAGGGAGAGTCTATTTTTTTTAAACTGCTTAACGTCTCTTAACAGCGAGGTCTTGAGAGAAGGGAAAGGAGGATGGACAAGGAATGGGAAAGAATTCGGCCATGGCCCTTTGAAGGAAGCATCCTTGCATTTGCCTGGAGTGATTTGGGTAACAATGGAAAACCCAAATCTGGATGCCCAGATGCGGATTCGAACCGCCGTCCTCCCGAATGCGAGGCCAGAACGCTAACCGTTACACCACCACTCTCGGTGCAGGGAGAGTCCTGCTGGCTGCTCTCTCCTACTGAAAATGATCAACTGTGACTTGTTGGCGTTGATCTTCATACGCCACAGAGTGGCCCATTCCTCCAGTTGGTCCAAAGCTGCCTGAAGACGTAGCAGGATGAGCTGCAGACTCCAGGACTAACTGAAATACGGGGTGTCGTCCGCGTAGTAGGCTGCCATGACAGCGATCGGCCTGGGGATGTCTGACGTGTAGATGACAAACAGTACCGGCCCCAGTACCGAGCCCTGCGGGACACCTGCGCGTATTGATCTCCTCGTAGTTCTCTACCATCACCCTGAACTTCCTGTTCTTGAGGTAACTGCGCAGTAGCCGGACATATGATCTTGGTATTCCAGCTCGTTGAAGCTTATACAGGAATTGCTGCCGCCTATTTATAGCTCCCGAAGAGCGCGCTAAACGTTCGAAGTGACGTCACGGAAGCTACCGCCACCAGCGTGGTCGGTCTGATGGGAGCTTGAATGACTATATTTGGTCAAGTTGGAGCCCGCTGTCCGCGTTCATATTATCTGTTTTTTTTTTTTAATTATTTCCAACGCTTCGCCTGGTAAACCATCTGCTTTCCTGAACCAGTGCGGTCATGTCACTGAATAAAATAGTGTGCCCTTTGTCAGCAGAATGTTGTGCTACAGCTGATTTGCTGAAGTCGTTATTTTTAATTTGTCTTAAATGTTCACTCAGCGTTTCCTTGACCGTCCGTCCAGTCTCACCGATATATACATGGCCACAGCTACAGGGTATTTGGTATACGCCCGCTGTATACAATTTCTCCCTACTGTCTTTAACATTTACAAACACATCAGAAATCTTCCTAGGTGCTCTGTTTATCGGACGGATAATTTTCTTCTTTAAAAGACGGCCAATTTAATCCGCCACCCCCTGGACGTAGGGTAATACTGCCATGAGTCCGTTTGTTAGTCTTCTGGCTTCAGCTGCCAGTGCTGGAGTACAGGTTAGTGCTTGAGGTTCAAACCTTGCGGTGGTCTTATTGATATCGTCGACAACGACCACAGAAATCTGCGCCCCCACATGATTTGTCTTTGTTGCTTTGGAAAAGACATGTAACAGTTTTAAGTCGGACATCTAGTTAGGTGTATTACACACAGCAGGAATTAGACGCGTATAAAGAAGACTAGTGTGCAATCTTTAGAAGCATATGACTAGGGTGTTTCGTTGGGAGAGGAAGAAAGAAGAGGAACGTATCAAGAAAGATGACAGACTCTGGAATTACGCATACTTAGAAATTTTCTCGTCTTCGTCCAGGTAATTGGAGGCGAAAGATTATAGGTGAAAAGAAAAGGGAGGCAATTCGGCCATGGCCTTGCAAGGGAACTATCCAAGAAGACAAGCGATCAATTTAGCAGAGCAAAGGATAGCATGAACCTCGGAATTCTTCGCTCTCTGCAAAGGTGGACAGCATTAAATTAGGAAGACGAACGTATGGTATTTCAGCGTTTAATTGAGATTGCTGTAATAACTTGGGTGAAGTGCCATAGTGGTGTTTCAATGCAGAGCGTAGTGTAGATACACTGTTTTGACCAGGATACCAGCACAGGTGAAACGATGCCATTGAGGATGCTGTGGAGAGAAGGGGTACCAACTCAGCGCCGCTTCTCTGCTAAGCGATAGATGATGGATTCTTCGTTATGGTTCCATTACGCGTCCTGACCAACAGCACACCACCAATATGTGCTCAGAGGATGTAGAAAGACAATTACTCACAGCACTACGTCGACCGTACCAACTAAAACAGAAGCTAAAAACAACACATTAAATAGCTGAGACTGATGCGCTGATAGATACCGATTCAGGAAGAAACTCGACTCAACAATCAGATAAAATAAAAAGTGTTGACCGGAGGAAGATTCCAATAGCCGTAGCAGTCCGGAGTCTGACGTTTCCGTTCATCTGTCTGCCACCTTAATCGACAAGGTGATACAAACTCGTGGACAAAACAATTATGGCCCCTAAACCCAACAAACCAACCATAGAAATCAACTATAATAGATGCCTATTCCTTGTAGACGTGATCGAGAAATTACTTGAGCGACAAGTCACAGAAATACTCAAAGCCTAGTTTCAGGAAGTAAAATTGTATTTAAATAACTAAAATGTGAACTAAAAAGTTATAACTAGGCATTAAATAAATATAGGATGTCAATTCAGTATGGATTAATTTCTTGAATGAGTAATTGAGCAAAAGAAAGTTATTGACCAAAAAATTAACTTAAATGTAAAAAGAAAGAAAGAAAAAAAAAGCGTGTGGTGCTTGTTGTCAGTTGTATTAAATTTTGTATTGCTTGCTATTTGTAAAAGTAGAGTCATTATGAAAGTAAGTAGAGAGAACCTTTTCTCTCTACCTAATTTTTGCACTAATTTTTTGGACAATGATTTTAATTTTAAGCTTATTCAAGAAATTAAAGCCTGTCGCTGTTGAATAAAATCTTTAAATAAATATTATTTTAACTTTTTAGTTCACATTGCTACAAAAAACGTTTTTAAAACGTTGTTGCTGTCGAAATAATGAGAATATCGGACTTAGCAATAAAATTATTGTATTGTCATTGGATCGTAATACGTGTGCAAAATTTAAAACAACTCGCACGTCTGGAAGTGGACGAAAATTAAATTCTAAGAATCCGTTGCATTCGTAGAGGGAAGGCGTGTAAAACGTAAAGTGTGTAAAACATAAAACGCGACATACATACCGGCGACACACACGACAAACGACCCATTGCTGTGACTGATTTTATACTTGACAGTAATTACATCATAGGGCATTGTATTTCTAGACACAAAACTATTTTCCAAGAAAATACCACTCAACGAAGTATTATTCAAACTAAATAAAGGAAGAATGCTAGACCAACTAATCAGACTAATAAGTGTACAACCTGACAGAAGACAATATTCTGCTCAACGCAATGACGCCACCAGCGCACCACTCCACCTCATCATACATTATGGCATAATTCTTAAGGTTCACAATTTTACATTTATTGATCTTAATAATATGCAAATAAGGCAACTGACAGAATCTGCTGAAATAGATGAACAAATTAGAATGCTGTCTCCAACATGAAACAGATACCAGGCTCAGATATTATGTAAAATTGTTCTGTCCCATCATTATATACATAAATCTATTGAAAATCTAGCACCACTCAGCAAATTTCAGATTTAATTTTATTGCAGTAACAAATGTAGAGCCACTAAGAAAATTAAAAATATCCCTATCGGGATTCTTCAGGTAGCATCTAACAAAATCAAGGTATCGGCGTAATTATAGTTTATACATTAGGGCTACCGTTTCTGATGTGTGAAAACTGAACCTCTGCTTTTTATGACTTACAGAGCCACCACTTCCTCACTCAACCACGTCAACGTGTGGATACATAACTTTGGTACACTATCACAGCCTAAACAGAAAAATGACTCCAGCTTTTTGGACTCAAAACCTACAGCTTAACGTGGAATCCGAACCACAGAAGCGTTCTGGCTTACATATTACACAGCAAGCCTTTGAAAATCCCTGCTGAGATCGGGATTTCGATCCCGTCAGATGCCTTAATCACTGATCTATCAGACCGCTCTGTTACTGGTGGTATTTGTACCAGTTTGAGAAACGGGTTTGAAAAACTGAAAGCATAATGTGATGGCATGAAGCTTATCTATACAGTTAAAATTAAGTCGTAATAACTCAAAAATTAGTCACAGATCCATTTCTTTTCCGTTTAGATGGTTTGAAACATTGTTTTCCATTCGAATTCGCTCCGAACTTCAGCAAAATTATCTCTTTATGAAGCATTTACATCTCTTCAAGATCAACATCCAACATAAAAAGATTTGTTGTGGATGGAGGAAGCCTCCTGCATAAGTTTATATGGCATCGTAGTGAAAAATTCTGTGGAAAATACAAATGGTAATTGAGAACACACTATTGATCCAACATCAGTTATATTTGATGTATACTGAAGTGATGCTGCGCAGAGAGGAATAAAGTTATCTGAATGGTTTCATCGTTGGAAAACATCAGATACTTCAACAGATATCGTTTTCAGTGAGGAAACAAGTGTTGCAGTGCGCAGTAAATGAGAGCAGCAAGAATCATGTAATTTTGATACCAATGCAAAAAACTGGAAAAGGAGGCATCCAGGTTCAACAAGCAAAAGAAGATACAGCTGGATTGACTGTTGGCGCAGCTATTTCCCAAGAAGAAAAATCCGACAGTGAGATAATTCTGAGCACATTGGCTGTCTCGTTCTGCCAATAGGCCTTGGTAACACTTACGAGAAGTTGTACTTCCATAAACCAGGGAAAGGCAAGGATGCACGTTTATGGTTCTCAACCACTTCCTTCAAGTTTGAACCCACACATTTCCTCTTCATCCATCCATTTATAGCATGTGATACAATATCAGCATTTTTCGGCTTGGGGAACGAAAAATTCTGCTGCCTCTTTCAACACCAATCACATTTGAAAGTAATATACATGCTAAATTCTTAGAACTCCTAGCCTACGGAGACCAGCATCTGTAGAACACGCAGGGGAACAGCTCATCTTGGAACGGTACGGACAAAATAATTGTGGAGCATTGAAAGGCTTACACACGAAATGTTTACTAAATCTGCCCAAAAAATGCATTCATCATAGCACGTTTCCAACCAACATCAGACTTAATAATCATCAGTAATAAAGTGGTCCGGTAGCTCAGTGGTTAAGGCCTCTGGCTGGAATTCGAAATCCCTGCCTCAGCTGGGATTTTCAAAGATCACTAACCAAACCTAATATGAAGTAAGCCAGAACGCTTCTGTGGTTAGGATTCCACGTTAAGATGTAGGTTCCCTGTGCCCGGTACGTTTACTTGGTTACGTTTGATAGCCACAAAGGGACGCATTACGCGGCGAATTGAAAACACTATCACCTGGTGGCCGAACAATCCTTCGGGATCTCCTGGCCAACAGTGCCGCATGATTATTGAATTAACCATCAGTAATCGAAGTACAGTACATACATGTATACCACATCATACAGAAGTAGCATATATATCAATTATATATACAGAAGTCTGGTCATTTAGAGCAACAAAGTAGGTGGAAACCCAGCACTTAGGAAAAATGTGAAATTTTGCTGATTTTCGATGAACTGTAGTTCACTTAGTTTTGAGTCTAGTAAAAACTTTGCGCTACGAAAGTTGTAGAAAATTTTGTCCCCCTTCAGAATTGTAAATAAAGTATTTCTTGATAGGAATAATCAGGAAGGAATTATAGACGAAAAACTGAAAAAGTGTTTTGGCCACAGAAAATTGTACCGAGAGTGTAGGAGGTCGATAACTTGGTTGCTGCATATTCTCACCATTATATACAAGACAAGAAAAAAAAGGTGATATACTACAAGGTAATTGGTCAACTAACTCTCTATTGGGCCGCAAGTACTGCCTGAAGCACTAATATGAGTTATGAGATTCCGTATGGCGTCAGTGGTGCACCCCATGCACCTGCTGCCCCCGCAGCCACAACGTCTCTCTCCCCTCGTCCACTCTTCCTTCCCACATCCGCGGCAGTGACACGCCACATACAGGTTGATTGTGTGAAACGAGGACAGGCAAGCAAATCTTGCAGGCTACATGTATTGGCATCTCGTTCGTATTTACACATTCATATTGCCACCAGGTACGTTTCCTCCAGTCTTTCCTTAAGCTGACAAATCGTGGCTGTCCCGTCACCTCTGAGATTTATTCTCCAGCACATAGCTCTTTCAACAGTCACCAGTCCTATTCAGAAATAGTGGCGGTCATGTACACCGCCCGCTGTTGAGCTTTTAGCGTGGGTGAAACTGAAGAAGAGGCACGTCCCTCCTATTTTGTGGAATCTGTCCACCTCAACTCCCCCTTTATCTGACTACCTGTACAAATTATTTACTATGAGACGAGGCGTAAATATCTTTGTCTGCACCACAGCAGCCAGCCAGTTCTGCAACGAATACATGTGAATTTACTGTACGCACAAAACTCTTCTAGATATGACCTTTTTTTGTTTAAAAAAAAAACCAACCTATGATGCATTATTAATGCCCTGAAATTAGATTTTACGGTTGTCCTCTAGAGATGACAGTTGTAACATAAGTAACACAATAATACCGAAACTGACACATATGTTTTCCTTCAATCGAGGCGTAATGGTATATTAACGAAATGTATTTCAGTAATATGTTCTGACAATTATTACGAAAATTTGAGCACTGTTACTTTATGTAACACATTTCTGAAAGGTACGATGAACAGTACACACAGAATAATTTTTACTAAAGAAGAGCATCAGATCTATTATGCAAGAAACCTACAAAACAATCATACTAATATGGGAACCAAGCCATCGCGTTCATAAAATACAGCCAAACGTCTTCAGAACCGTAAGTTTTTCGTTGACTTTCAAGGAGTGCGCAGCGGATGGAGGGTACAAAAAAATGCCCTACCTCAAGGTAGTGTACTGATCCCAATACTTTTCAACATTTATACAAATGATCAGCCATTACATCCAGCCAGGGGCGGCCCTAGGGCGGTGCGAGCGGTGCGCCCGCACCGGGCGCCATCATATGGGGGGCGCCGAAACTGCAGCGATAGATCCTGTGCGCGAGAAATAAAAAATAATTCTACAATAATTCACATATTATTTTAAGACAGTGTTCATCCAGATGAGTTTATAAGCGTAAGAGCTTGATGCATAGTCGTATGTCATCATAGAATCACGTAACCTCGAGTTACTCGAATCAAGAAATACACAACTTGTCTCCGGTGCCGCGCCTCCACACCTGTTTCCTTCCTTTTGGATTACAGTCTTGGAGTTCATTCGCATGGGGGTGAATGTTCATGGGGAGAGATTCAACCTACTTATCTATTTCTAACATATTCGACCTAATGTGATTGCAGTTAACGTTCGTATCGTAAATATTTACAAAGAATAATGTTCCTTTTACAGTACTCAAAAAGAAAACAAAATCAAGGCGAAACTGAGAAGGCTTCAAAATTGCTTGCAACATTTTTTTAGAGATTAGAATTCATCTCAATCGTCGTCACTAGAACTAGTTCAGCACGCGTCGAAAGAAATTAATTTAATAAAAGTTCATCAGACGAGGTCCATGATGATAAAGAACAGCAATTTAGCTATGGCTTGAACGTCGTCTGCAGTTCAAAATATTACAGAACTAGACGACCCGCGCCAAAGTTTCGCTAGTAAAATACGATGAATAATGAGGTTGAATGCTTGTAATAAAATGAAAAGTAGAACTGCGCTTTTGTAGCAAATATTTATTTGTTTAGTGTAATAGGTACACAACAAAACACTTACATCATATTACCAAACAGTTAGGAAACTTTAAAACACACTGCATGTCCGACAAACTGTCACTGCCCTTAACAGAATACAACCAGCCCGAACAAAAATGTTGAAATAATATTGATTCCTTTGTCCTTTAAGGACCGAATTTCAAGATATTCCTTTTATAAAACACGGTGTGGCCAAAGCGAACACCTTGGTCTTTTAAATGGTACCTCATTTATCGATTTCAGCATCAAGCGAGGTAAAATATTTTGAAGTGATGATATTTTTTCCCCTTAAGGGTTGAATTAAAAAAATCCCTTTCTTAAAATATGATGTGACCACAGCGGAGACCTTAATCTTTAGAATGATTTAGAATGATATCCCATTAATCTATTTCGATTAGATATTAATGGAAATAAATGGCCCGTGACACAAAAATGCGTTGTAGGAATATTAATACTTTTGCACTTTAAGGGTCAATTTCCGAAAAAAATCTTTTATTTAAAATATTTTTAGACCATAGTGGAGACCTTAGTTTCTAAAATAATACCTTATTTCTCGATTTCGGTTAGATATCAAGGGAGATAAATAGCTCGTGACAAAAATTATACGTTATGGAAATAATGGTAATTTTGCCCTATAAGGGTCGAATTACGAAGTATTACTTTCTTAAAATATAATATGACCACGACGGAGACCTTAGTCTTTAAAATGATACCTCATTTAACTATATCGGATCGATGTAAAGGGAGATAAATGGCTCGTGACACTGCAGAAATATTGATACTTTTGCTCTTTAAGTGTCGAATTCCAAAAAATTCCTGTCTTCATATATGATGTCACCAAAGTGGAGATCTTAATCTTTAAAATGATACTCCATTAAACGATTTCAGATAGATATCCAGGGAGATAAATGATTTGTAACACAAAACACTGGATTTTAGAAATATTGAATTTTTGCCCTTTAAGGTTCAAATTCCGAAAAATTCCTTACTTATAATATGATGTGACCAAAGTGGAGACCATAAGCTTGAAAATGATACCTCATTAATTGATTTCGGTTAAGTATGAAGGGAGATAATGGTTTGTGACAAAAAAACACATTATAGAAATAATATGTATGATGGGGTGTACTAGATATACCACCACCGTCGCCTTTTGAAAGTACAATTTATAATGATACTAGCGGCCCGGTACGTGCTTCGCTACGTATAAAGTGAAATAATAATAATAAAAAATTGGAACATCAAATTCATTTATTCAAACAAAAACATATTTTATTAATTGCTAGCTATTTTAAAACTTAATGTAAAACATTGGGATAAACAATATTTTTTGTTTTTCCATTTTGAGCCTGAATAAACAAACGGCTGGGGGTACCGACTCTGGAACAGGCAACATAAAGTTGGCCATGTGAAAACCATGATTCCTCCAAATTCACACCACAAACAGGAAGTGTTTGTCCTTTGGCCTTGTTGATGGACATCGCAAATGATAAACGCACAGGATATTGTAATCGTTTGAACTCAAATGGCATATCAGTTGGAATCATAGGGATACGCGGTATCAAACAAACTTCTCCTTTTGATTTACCAGTTAAGATCGTAGCTTCAATCAAATTTGGCAATAACTTTTTCACTGCCAATCTGGTGCCATTACACAGTTTTGGTGGATTAATATTTCGCAGTAATATAATCAAAGAACCAACTTTCAGATTCAAGCAATGCGGTGGCATACCAGCCAGTTCCAATGAATTTAAAAATTCAATTGGATAATTCATTGCCTCATCTTGATTCATAACACTGTCAATTGATTTATATGTCGTGACTACACCTGGCAGTTTTGCTTGTATTTGAAAATTAATGGCTTTGATATGAATGTTCTTTGGTGCTAAAATGGCGCGTTCTCTCAACCAATCATGATTTCTGTAATTCTGAAGAATATTCAGAAAAACACATTCAATCAATTCATCTATCGATTGCGCAATTGTACAAAAATTGTTCGGTACAGCGATCAATCCGTTGGTACTGTCGATTTGTATTTTGCCATCACCAATTTCTAACAATTGTTTTGAAAACTCATGGGCAGCTGGATCATTTTGTAGGTGAATACGCATATTAATGTTCAGTGTCAATTTTTGCACATATCTCCAAAGAACTGATGACTTCAAACAGGCATTTATTTCATCAGTAGGAGTTGATCGAGGAATGACAGGCAATGTTTGACGAAAATCCCCTGACAGTAATATCAGAGCACCACCAAAAAGCTGTTGATTACCACGTAAATCTTGCATTGTTCGATTAAATGCTTCTAGTGATTTTTATTCACCATTGTACACTCAACCCATAAAATAATTGACGTTAATTGCAGAACTTTTGCCATTGCAGAATTTCTCGAAATATTGCAAGTTGGAGTTTCAATCACCTGTACATTCAATGGCAATTTTAATGCAGAATGTGTGGTCCGACCACCTTCTAATAATGTAGCAGCAATTCCAGAAGATGCAAGTGCCAATGCAATTTTCTGTTCCGATCGAATAGTCGCTAAATAGGTTCATCCAAGAAATATGATCCACCTGCATTATTGGAAACGGCTTGCATGATTGTGTCATATACATGTTTTTGCTGAATATTCAATTTTGTTATATTCGATTGTACAAATAAACGCAAATCATTAGAATCGAATTCCTGCTCACGTTGCAATTCACGATCAAACAAATCATGCATCTCACGATTTGGTGCGGTCATACCCAATTGTACTAATGCTTTATTTGCAATCGTTAGACACATATCTTCAATTATTATCAAAGCTTCATTGTACATTTCCAAGGTAATCAACAAATCAGGATTTCTTGCATGATGACGCATACGAATTAAAATATCTTCTGCCATATAATGTTTATATTTGTTCCATAATTCAAGTGGATTTGATGGCATACATGTTAATGGCAAATAGCATTCGTATTTGTTGTGGATGAGCTGAAGTAGATGCATCATGAAGTGTTGAATCCCAATGTGCATCATCCTCCAACAAATGCAAGAGTTGACATGCTTCACAATATGTTTGACACAAATGACCGTTGACTGTTCTCAATTCTTGAAATGATTTTGGGCCATTGACGTTAACTAATAACAATCGCAAATAAAAACACTCAGCATTGTTTGGAAGTACTGTATATATTCTCCCAATTGCATCTGTTTGGAAAATGCCTGGATGCCCATCGACTGCTGTTCTTGTTTACGTCTTCCATGTGTAATACTGAGGCACTTCAGAATATAACAAATTTATCGCAAATGTATCAGTTTCGCATAATTTGAAAAAAGCGGTCAACGTAGTCGCTGGTGGTTGTGCTGCTCTTTCCAATACATTTGCTTCATTAAAATAAACACGTTGGCCATTCTCAAGATGCACAGCCAAGTGAACAACCACAGAATGTCTTTCGTGCATTGGAAACGACATAATCCTCCAGACAGCTTCATCACTACTAATATAGCACCCCATTTGATACTGAGTAATTTCATCATTTCTATTATCACCAGCAACACCGAAAACAGCCATATCGCTCCCATTATTTACATACTTGCAAATATATTTAATGGATTTGACTGAATTACAATACTCCACATTTATATGAGCATTGAATATTTTCGATAATAATGGACAATACGGAACCACCCAACGATTATCAACTTCAACGTCCTGGTTACGCATTCTAATGGTTGCCGTTTTGCCATTATCATTAGGTGATCTACGTCGATACAACGGATATCCGTCATTGCCCGTTATTGTGTCTGAAGTCAATTGCCTTGGGTATCTGTCATACATGGCGAATTCATATTTAGTTCACCGCACGGACCATGTATCATGTTTTTAACGACAACGTGAAATAAATCAGGATCAACAGTTTGATCAGGAATTTAAGCTGATATAACGTTATCGATTTGATCCGGAGTTATTTTATGTACCAGCCAAATTAATATATGTGCGTGCGGCAATCCCCTTTTTTGCCATTCGATGGAGTACATATGGCAACGCACCTCTCCAAATACACATAATTTCACAATTAAATCCATAAGTGCTTTCAATTTTTGCCGAAAAACACGTGCTGGAATGTCATGACGATCAGTTGTCAACTGTCCTTCAAATAAATTGTTTTTGATGTCATCCCACTGCGGATTACATGTAAATGTAATGAACAGATCCGGTCGACCGTATTTTCGTACATAAGACATTGCGTCTTGTGCATATTCGTTCATATGCCGTGGGCTACCAATATAGGAAGATGGCAATATAGTTAAACGTCCGATGTCATTAACATTAGCATCATTCGCTATCGCATCTTGCAAATGAATATATTCTTCGGATCTTAATTTTGCTTGGTTGAAACGAATAAAATTAAGACGTTCAGTTTCTATTTTGGCATACATATCAACGATGTACTGATGATATAGTTTACCACATGTCAAGATATAATTTTGTTCTTGTGGATGAACCATCAATCGATACGAATAAAAATTCATGGCACTAACTTTTTTCTGTACATGTAGACCTGAAAATAAGTGCAAAATGTGACTTTAGAAAATTATACAAATGAAATGTCAACACACTGAAAATAGGTCAATTATTTACCTGTTCGTGGATCAATCATTGGTATATTGATATGGTAGCCATCGTCACCTTTCCAATGCAATATTGGGTATTGTAATGCATCGTAACTACGATGAAGTTCCGAAACACATTGCAATTGTTCATTTCTGCGATGAAGTACAATATCACGGGATTGAAACTGATCACCAAGAATTACAATTGCAACCTCATCAATTGTCGGTGCATTGAATCGCCTTGCATGCTCTCCAAAAGGTGTTCTATCAGCCCTTATGACGATTTTGTGATTATCAGATGGCATACGATCGAGAGCAATTTTGAACAATTGAACTAATGCGTTATGCTAATGGAAAAGCCTTTGTAGCTCACGAATAATTTCTCATCTTGTATTCGAAACAATTGCACAATGTTGATCCAATTCACGATTTTCATCACCAATAAAATAAATTTGCAAAAATTGATGATCAGCGTCGGGGTATGGCAATAACGAACCAGCTTGATGATAAATCTGGCCCTGAATCTGTAACATGTATGCAATACTTTATGATTCAGATTGATATAAACATGGGACAATCCTGTTGAAGTATTTACCTTAAACGTCGGCATAAAATTATCTCTAAAGAAGTCATTTGAAACGCCGAATTGTATTGTTGAATATGACTCAAAAAGTGCTTCGACGTTTGAGATGTCCCAAATATAAATGAATACAATGGTTCGGGTGGAGTTTCTAATGCTGGCAATCTCACTTTGCCATTAGCACAACACATGCCGGGCGTTTCACCTGGAAAGTTAGCCGCATCACAATGTGGACATATTGCGTCCGTCATTCCAATGTATCCGTACATACTATAATCAATCTGACTGTTGTAATTAAAAGCAGCACGCATCATTTCAGCCAAAACAGCACGACGTATTCGTGATCGCCGTGCATGATTCAGTACAGGTACAGGGTCAACAGATCTATTTCGTGCATTACGCTCACGCTGCGATGCATTAGCTTGTGCGCGTTCATCTGCAGTCTGTGATCGTCTTAGTAATGCCACATCATTTGCATTACGCGTTCGCCGACCTATATTTGCTCGACTGGCTCATGGCATTTTTCTTTCATATAAAAAAGAATAAATCAAATTAAAAACAAATTGCTACATTAATAGTGGTGTTTCAGTATATATACATGTGCGTATATGTGTGTATGGAAATATATATGACTGCATACGTCAATGTATAATGTCATTAAATAATTTATTTTTAAATCGATGTACTTCCATCTGTTACAAAAGAATAAAACACCCGTATGCACACAATATGTTTACATACATGTAATTCAATGCAACAGTTAAGAACTTACCGTTTGTGTAAATGCGTTTGACAATTTAATTCAAATAAAGCCTGTAAACGATATGAAACACCGACAGCTCGCTAAAAAACTGAGAAAAGTATACGCACACATATACATAGTACATTTGAACAATTCAAGACTCACCGTTTGTATGAATGCACTCAACAATATCGCTGACGATTTGCTTTAATCGAAGCACGTCCAAAATGAAATGACCCCATGAATGACATAACAACATGCTTGCCTGTCAACACTGAAAAAAGTTTCAATTTGACAGCACAATCCTCATTAACAAAATGATCCGCTATTTATTGAATTCATTTGTTACAAAAAATGTGATAAATGAAGAACCGTTCAACCGATTTTGTGCAAACTTCACATAAACCATCTACTAAACAGTCTAAACAAAGCCTAAACATTTGGTTTGGATAGGTGAGCCCGTTCTTGAGTTATAAAATTACAACGAAAAGTGGCATTGATTTTTATATATATAGATTTGAAAAATGTCGCTTTGACTCTGAAGCCGGAGATGAAATTATTATTCCGGCAACGGAAAAATCAAAGAAAAAAATCATCTATGTCTTTTTTCAAATACGCATTTTCAAAGAGCAATGCAAAATGGAGAAACTTATAACAGAAGATGGCTTGTTTACTTTAAATCTGCAGATAAAGTATACTGTTCTTTCTGTTGTTTATTCGACAGAAGTTCTCACTCTTGTTTGTGCAAAGAATGATTAGTGACTGGAGCTACTTATCAGGGCGTCTCAAAACTAACGAAAATTCCTCAAATCACAAGTGCTTCATGCGTTGATTCAATTAAAGAACTTCTGTGTAATAAAGGAGCATTTATAAATACGAAAAATCACGACGGGTTGCAATCCTCGAATGAATGTATTTGTTTTACATGCAATATTTTCTTATTCAGAGGAAGGTTTGGACCTGAAACACTAAATACTTCTACTAATGGCAACTGCTAGGAAAATATGACCCTGTGATGATGGAGCATTTCCGCCGTATAGCTAATAAGGAGACTAATGTCTATTACGTATTTTGGCAAACGTATTCAAAATGAAAGAGATTCGTAATAAAAATTCATCTAAATACTGTTCAATCACACTGAATTGAACTCCTGATTTCAGTCGCGTCGAATAATTATCTTTAATATTGTTTTTAATTTAATTTAATTTGATTGCAATGGAGCACAGGCTCCGGTGGCAATTTCCATACACCCCCATCTTCCCCCTATCCTGCATCCACCTACATTTCCCTTCTACAAATTGTATCTTTAAATTCTACACTAATAAAGGCGAAGCACAAGTGCGTGAGCGTTTCGACTCTCCGGGAGCTGGACTCACTGGCCTGTGTATCGAAGATACTTTTAAAAAGTTCGATTTGGATATGAACGATTTTCGAGGCCAAAAATATGACAATGGAACCAGTATGACAGGAAGAAACAAAGGTGTCCAAAGCAGAATTCTGAACCAATTATTCGATCATTTTTTAATCTGTGTAGCTTTCATTAAATTTGGTAATAGCAGGTGCCGCCAAAACATAAGTTACATCGGTTTCCTTGTCCAGATTTCTTTTAAAAATATTTGTTTTATTATCTCGATCATAAAACAATGGGAAATGGTATCAAAGCACTTAGAAAAAAACTGTCGCAAAAAAAAAAAATTAAAAAAAAATGCGAAACTTGTTTTGAGAAATGAGTTTCTAGCTTCGCTGTATTTCCTTATCACTACTCTTCAGTTCGAGACGACCTTCTGGAAACGAATTATTCAATTGCAGCAATAGAGACCTTGTCCCTGGCCAGATCATGGAGCAATTTGAGTTCATAGTTACAATTGTGA
>JARYHS010013630.1:242380222-242406772 GCA_031002005.1 Vandiemenella viatica
CCATAGTAAAAAAAGAAAAAGAGAGAGAGCGTATCATGCTGCTCGCTGGCATGGATTGGCTACGCATGGAAGCAGGAGAACAATCGTGTGGGACCAACTTCATTAACGAAGGGTTTACTTTTCCCTATCATTATCAGAATTCATAACGCCTTACAACATTTTCTTGTTCTATTGTTATAATCTGTTTACTTTGCCAGTTGATTACCTGTTCTAACGTTCATTTACTACAATGTTACTTAGTAATCTGTTTATTTCAAAGCAGCATTGTTGCATTGATACACAATAATATGTGGTCTGGTACTTTGTTATTTGACGCTGGGGTTTTCTTTTTGATATAGCACGATTGTTTTATGTAACAGCAATGCAAATATAAATAACAGTAACAGTTCTAAATGGGGTTGAATGACTCTGTGGTTTTATCTTTCTTCTTAAATATATTTTGTGTGGGTTTTTGATGTTTCAGTCAGATGTCTCTGAATTTTACTGCCAGGCCAGTGTGGACCAAGGAAGGAAGGAAAAGTGAACATAGGACACCGCTTCAACAATCATCTCCAGAAGCAAAAGTGAGTGTAGCAATGTACAAAGAGTGATCCACTCACTGCTGTTATTTTTTAATTCTGGTTTTAACCAGAGAAAATACTGCATCATCAGTTAAAAGTAATGAAGATCCTTTAGACAGGTTGTTAAATGATGACTTCAGTAAATTAACATGTAGCGTAACAGATAAAAGATGATACTGATGTATTAAATTTTTTTATCTTGTTTACCTGTGGACGTACCTGCCTATTTTGTGATATGTGTACATGTTTTACATTTGTGTATGATCTCCTCTAAAGTGCAAACTAAAATGATTTTTAAAAAGAGAATACGTGAAGTTATTTTTTCCATAGTTTTTTTTTTTTATTTTATCAAAGTGAGAACTATAGAGAATATCGTTTTAGGAATGTTATTTTATTGACATTACATTAAAAACGTGTGCCTTTGCCAGTATTTTTGTGCAACCTTTATGTACATAATTATGTTTTACTGAATAAAAATGCCATTTAAATAATTACTTCATTTTCACAGTTATTATTTCGATAAGTGCCTACTGTAATTACAGAATTAAGTTATATAACTAATAACACCTCCAAGACCACTTATTCTTAACTAATTTAATAAGTTACTGGAAACTCCAGTTCATTAAATTCCAGACTTTCAATCAGTCTTACATTTGTGTCATAAAAATTGTACATATTTTTAGGTTTATATAGCGATAGATTGCTATAGATTGGAAGATAACATGATTTCATGTTTATTTGTAAATGTTTGCGGCAATTGAATATTTATCACACAGAGTCCAGTTATGTAAAGTAATTTATTCTGTAAACTTAACACATGAAATAGGGGCCATGGAAAATTGTCAGAATTTTTTTCTTCAATGAAATAAGGGTAAATTTATATAGTTTATTCAATTTAATTAATGAAAAGGAGTTTAATGTTGATGAGTGAAGTGATTCAATATTTTTTAACTTGGTTCAGTTTACATATTATTAACAAATAGATATGAAATGGAAAACATCATTATATGAGGAATAACAATAATGAAATATTAGCTAATGAATCACACACACACACAAACACACACACCTTTTTTTATCAAATACAGAAAGAGTTTAAGATCAAGACCTGGGGAATGTCTGATACCCAAAATGTGTTGATATATCAGTTTCCATCATCAGAGTTCTGAGTAACTGTATCTACGGGCAAAATTCTAATTACTCCAACTGTGTAGCAACTGATAAATTTATTTTTGTTATGGCTACTACCAGGTGATCCAGAGTTTGAATATGAGTTTGAATATGCATGTTTTTCCTGTGACTATTCAACCTTAGACATCACATTTCCAGTAGCAGTAAAGCGGTGAATACTTACAAAGCAGCAGCTGAGAAATTTCCTGATAAAGTATACAAATCAATTTAATAAAATGTATGTAACATAGGTTTTATGTTAAAAACATAGTTCACTACCTTGAAGATTGGTTGGATACTCTTTCAAGAGTTGCACTAGGCCAGTGTGTCAGTGGTAGGATGACCATTTGCTTTCTTCAGGGACCTACAGTTTAACATGGAATCCAATCCTACAGTGTCCTGACTAGCTCATATGAACAGAGCCAAAAATTCCTGCTCATCATGATTTGTATTACCAAAGTAATCTATAAATAAGATAGGATAGGGGTCCCACCACTGTGGTGGGTTGGGATGTGACCACATCTTTCCCCCCCCCCCCCCCCCATATGTCTCGCATCTAACATGACTAAGACTCATGTTGAAATATTGTGCAATTTGTTTGTTTTTGTTTTTTTACGTGTTCGTCTCGCCCTCCTGCCTTGATCTGTGGTAAGTGACGGGTCTCTATTTATTTTTCCCTATCCTATCTTATTTTCAGTGCCTTACAGCAGTTTCTTTGTTTCCATTATCCAAAGTAATCTATAAAGTACAATACTCCGCAGTAAATTGTGTTTTAGGATTAAATGGAGTTAAATATTATTTTGTCTTTAAATATCTCTTACTGAATGGAGGTGAAGAGTAAGATAGTTTTAAAATAACATTAAATACTGTGTTACGAAAAATTCAAGAAACAAATGGCATTCTGGAAGATAGCTTGTTCGTAAACAGGGAAATGGCTGTGTACCTGAATCTAAGTTGTTACGATGGGTAAATCAGACAAAACTTGTGGTGTTATATTAATATTGTGTTAGACACTTGGCCTGCAATTCACATTGTATTATTTCTAATAATAAAATTACAAGAAATTAAAACACAATTTTAAAACCACCAATTATATTGTTATGAAACTAGGAAAAAGGAAGTAACTTTATGCAATATAAATAACAAGGAAAGGGAAAATGACTTGTCACTCACCAAAGTTGAAAGCTGCAATCAGAGAAAAACTATATGATGTACACTAAAACACACAATATTTCAGTTTTACACCTTATTCATGTTGTAGGGAACAAGTCATGTGGTTCGGGAGGTGTGCACACACCTAAGTTTAACACCTGACTGAGTGAATTATCAGTATGTTGGGAGAGACTGAGGTGTTTATATAAATATATATAATCGTAGGTGGTGATAGAATTAATAATGTAACAAAGGGTTTGGAATTTTAAAATGAAAAATTAAAATAAATAATAAACAAATAAATTTTGAAAGAAATTTGTAACTAGTAAAATGACAGCCAAATATTAATGTGGAGAAACAGAAAATGTAAATTGCATCTAAAACTTCTCCTCCTTTAGTTATTACCTTAGATTTGGTTCCCATACTGATGTTTCGCTTATATTTTAATGCAATACAAGAAATTGGAGTTAAAAAAAAAAAAAATTATCGGTAATGGTCCCGTAACAAGAAGCCTTTATCCCTTTGGTTAGATATTTGATACACAATTTCCACATATATAGTGTATGTTAAAGCAAAAGGACATAATGCAACATGAAAGTTACTGTATGCATTGGCAGTTCAGTTAGCGGCCTTATCTAAACACACCTTTGCCACCAACAATAGCATCTGGAGCAATGAATATAAATTGCTGGCAAGTTTTCGTAATATTATATGAATACTTTTTTCTGCCATAGGTATAATATGTATTTCTCTTGCATAGTAACATGTATACAACTACCTACATTTCAAGCCATTTTACAGTGTTAGTATGAATTTTATGGCATTAATTGCACATTTTCTGAAACATTACTTCCTAAGAAATATGTCTAACAAATTTCATTCCAAATTATTCTTGGTACGCTCTAATTTGGACCACTGCAAAATTATTATTATTAAATAGCAGTTACCGTAACTTCATCTGCTTGGAAGTGTGTTATAGTATATAGAAATTTTCTTTAATAAAAATTACAGTAATAGTAATAAATGTTGTAATGATAAAAATTTATTTACAGTCTATAATAATAACAATTTCATTGGTATTTATCGTCTAAAAAGTAAAATTATGTGCTATTAGGATATTGGTTTAATTTCGACATATCGATTCGATCAATTATTTCTAATTTAAACCCCGCAGGGGCCTGGTACGCAAGTGCCAGGTACGGGTTTGGCGAACCCGCGGTGCCCGAGCTGGAAACTTGTGAGCGCCGCAAGTTTCCCACACCGTAAACTCCTACCATGCTTCAACGACCACCGTAGGGCGTGGCGGTGGAACGTTGTGTGCCTAGGAGAACGGGGATCTTGGCTTCATCGCCTGGATTGCGAGGACGGAACAAACCTCTATAAAAAACCCCTCAACCTCAAGGTCAGACACGTGCCGAGGAGGCGAATGAGTGATGAGGGAAATCACTCGCTAGCGTGCAACCTCAGGGGCACCTGCGCACCCCTGTTGTATTAGCACTTCCTTTTAAACTGGTTTTACTCGTGGGACCAAAATTCAGTCATCCACAAAAACCCAAAAAAACCTGCGGTACGGGTGTGCCGCAGGATAATAAAAATACACCCACCTCAAAGAAGCGTGTGAGGGTTGATAGCCCACCCGCATCTGGAACAGAGTGTAACAGAATGGCTTGCCCATTAGATAATGCTTTTGTTATAATGCATAGGAAGGAAGGGACCTTTGAAAAGGTATCCCCTTTCTATATTTCAAAGGGACTGGAGGGTATTGCAGGCACATTGAAATCTGTTAAGAAACTCAGGAATGGCACCCTGCTGCTGGAAACCTCTACCAGCAGGCAAGCCTCCATGCTCCTTAAGTGTGAGAACCTCGGGGAGTTCGCAGTAACATGCGAACTCCATAAAACACTAAATAGCAGTAAAGGCGTCATCACCTGCCGCGATTTAATAGATGTTGAAAAAGAGGAACTCCTTAAGGAATGGGGAACTGAAAAAGTGGTTGAGGTCCGACAGATAACACGGAGAGTAAATGGCAGCCTTGAGAAGACTGCCACCTTCGTGTTGACATTCGACACGCCAACGTTACCAACATCAATTAAAGCAGGGTATTTGAACTTGAATGTTCGCCCGTATGTACCAGACCCGATGCGCTGTTACAAGTGTCAAAGGTTTGGGCATACGACGGTGAACTGCAAAGGAAATGCCACCTGTGGGAAATGCGGCAAGAGTGCCCATGAGCCGGGTACGGAGTGCACTCTACCACAGGTGTGTATTAACTGTTCCGAATCCCACCCTGCATGGAGCAAGTCGTGTCGAGTTTATGTCGAAGAACGAAAGATCCAGGAGTATAAAACAAAAGAAAGAATTCCGTACGTCGAGGCGAAGAAGAAGGTAAAGGCGCTTGCCCCGCCCGTCTTCGCTACTAGCTTCGCGACTATGGTGAAAACTCCTGTGAGAAAAGAAAGTGTCGCCACCCAGACGTCCACCGCGGACATGAGCACGAGCACAATGTGCTCTTGCGAGTGTAAATGCGGCGCAAAAACCGTTACGGTCAGAACACCGAAGACTGCGGACGTCGGGAGCAGCACGGCTGCAACCTCGACCACTCCAGCAGTAGTCAAAGCCTCACCAGTAGCATCACCAGTTAACAGACACCCCTGAACCTACAGCAGCACCTGAGGCTGCAGTAGCCGCAGTACAACCTATTAGCCACAGGAGAAAATTAGGGGTCCAAAGTTTAAACAAACTGACCGCACAAAATTCATAAGGTCACCCTCTTCATCCCCGCCCAGGCTGCCCAGTGGCAGGGAGAAGGGGAAGAGACCAAGGAAAAAGAAAAAAAAGGTGGCTTCGAGGTTACGATTAGTGCGCCGGAGATGGATATAGGATCATCGGAACCCGATGACATAGTGATGCTGCTGGACGAGGGTACACCCGTTTCTCAGCAGCCAGGAAGTGATGTCCCACCCGAACCGGGGCGGGTTAATTTTAATGAATAGGATGGCTCCCATACTTCAATGGAATCTAAACGGTTTTCAGGCTCACAAAGAAGAGGTACAACTCTTAGCACGGTCTAACCCTTTGTGTCTCTGCTTACAGGAGACACATTTTAGACCGTCACACGAACCCGTGCTAAGAGGTTATGATATATACCGAAGGGACGATACCGAGGGTGATCGAGCGAAGGGGGGAGTGGCAGTGTTTGTCCAAAACACTGTCCACTCCGAACCTGTTGCTCTCACCTCCCCTTTACAAGCAGTTGCAGTTAAAATATATGGCCCAATACAATTTACCATCTGCTCCATATATCTACCACCTGGTGCACCAGTTGATTACGATCAACTGGTTGATCTGGTGCGGCAAATTCCTCGGCCATATCTCCTACTGGGAGACTTCAACGCCCATAGTGCGCTTTGGGGGTCGACCACCGATTGCCCCAGAGGTCGAGAAATTTGTAGACTATTGGAGCAGGAGGAGTTGTGTATCCTCAACAACGGCCAAATGACTCATTTTACAACTGCTTCCGGTACGTCCTCTGCCATTGACCTTTCCCTTTGCTCTCCTTCTGTAGCGGACTCTGTGCGCTGGGAGGTGGATCGCGACCTTCATGGAAGCGACCACTTCCCATATGGCTGCACATGGAACTCGATCGTGGAAGAAGAACTATTCATCACAAATGGAATATCAGCAGAGCTGATTGGCAGCTCTATCGCCGGTCCGTCACTCTTCAACAGCGTGACATATTGACGAGAAGGTGAAACACTTCACCGAAGTGATCCACCAGGCGGCTGATATATCTATGCCTAGCAACTCTGGAGCGCTGCGACGAATGCCTGTGCCTTGGTGGAGCGATGAATGTCGTTCCGCCATCCAGGGCCGCAGACGGGCCTTGCGCCGTTTCAAGTTGCACCAACACCTGACAACCTCGCGGCGTTCAGAGTTGCTAGAGCAAAGGCGCGTCGAGTGATTAAGGAGAGCAAGAGAAGGTCATGGCAGAATTTGTGAGCACAATTAACCGATCCACTTCATCGACAAAAGTATGGGAGTCAATCCGTCGTATATCTGGAAGGTACTCTCGATCGCCAGTATCTGGATTACTGGATCAGGGACGTGTAGTCACCGACGAGCGAAGTATTGCGCAGCTGATGGCAGAGTCATTCGCTGCTATCACTTCGTCTGCAGGCTGGAACCTCGGTTCAAGCAAAGAAGAGCTGCTGCCGAACGAGATTTTCTAAGCTTCGACTCGCCGGATTCCAGCGTACAACCCATTTTACATTTTGGGAGTTGGAAGCCGCCTTAAAAGGCACCAAGGACACAGCACCAGGACCCGACCTGATCCAGTACCAGATGCTGAGGCATCTTGGTAAAGATGCTAAGGTACCTTCTAGGTATTTTTAACGATATATGGACCGGAGGACACTTCCCCGACTCGTGGAAAGAAGCAACGCTAATACCCATTTTAAAACCAGGGAAGGACAAATTGTTGCCAGGTAGTTATCGCAGCATTGCCTTAACAAGCTGCGTGGGGAAGACACTGGAGCGGATGGTCAACCGCCGCCTTATCTGGTGTCTTGAATCCCGAAACCTTTTGAGTCGCTTTCAGTGTGGATTTAGGAAGTTCCGTTCTACCTTGGACAACCTGATCCTACTGGAAGCGGCGATACAGGACGCCTTTATCCGGAACCAACATCTTGTTGGCGTGTTTTTTGACATAGACAAGGCCTACGATACTACCTGGCGGTATGGTATTTTAAAACAACTCCATGAATGGGGTTTTAGGGGAAATCTACCCCGTTTCATACAGTCATTTTTATCTCAGCGTTGCTTCCGGTACCGAGTCGGTAGGAAGTGTCAGATGTTTTTATCCAGGAAAATGGTGTTCCTCAGGGTTCAATTTTAAGTGTTATTCTTTTCGCTATTGCGATAAACAGCATCACAACTGTAATAAGGAGTCCGATACGGTTCTCCTTATATGTTGATGATTTTTTAATTTTTTGTGCATCATCTAGTCTGCGAAGCGCTGAGCGGCAGTTGCAGCTCGCGCTGAACAGGCTTGATGAGTGGTCAGTGCGAACTGGTTTTCGATTTTCTCCTGAGAAAACCCAGTGCGTACTTTTTAGTCGATCTCGTAGCCTTTTACCAGAACCTCGTCTTACCCTGAGGAACACCGTTTTGTCTTTTAGTAATAATATTCGTTTTCTGGGCCTCATCTTTGATAGTAGGTTAAGCTGGCTACCACATCTAAAAGATGTGAAAGCCAGAGCCCTAAAAGCCCTCAATATTTTAAAGTGCCTTTGTGGCAGGTCATGGGGTGCTGACCGCTCCTGCCTGCTACAATTCTATAAGCCTTTGTGCGGTCGCGGCTTGAATACGGTTGTATAGTATACGGTTCGGCACGGGACAGCTATCTGCGCATTTTAGACAGTGTCCATCATGCAGGAATCCGGCTCGCAACCGGTGCCTACCGCACCAGTCCGATTATCAGCATCTGTGCTGAGTCAGGCGAGCCGCCGCTTTCCACCCGCGGCGCCTCCTCATGGTGCGACACTACTTGCACATTGCCACAACACCAGCTAGTCCCGTGTACGATGTAGTAATTCGCCAAACTACGAACGACTGTATACCAACCGCTTAAGAGCAACCAAACCGTTTAGCTTACGCACAAAGGCTATTATGGAGGAGTATGGGTTTGAGATGCCCCCTTTTTATCACCAGGGTTGGAGTAAATCTCCTCCCTGGCTTTTAAAGAGGCCCAGAACTGTTTTAGAATTGTCCAGGTACAACAAGCTGTTACCAATGACAATGTTTTTATCAGAATGTTTATGGATGTTTTAAACCAGCATCACGATTTTACCCCGGTATTCACGGATGGGTCTAAGCAGGCTAACGGAGTTGGCTGCTCCGTAGTGTTCCCTCGAGCGACTTATAATTACAAACTGAATAGCTATTGCAGCGTATACACTGCAGAGTGTTACGCTTGTTAAAGTCGCTCCAGCATATGAAAGTAAGTCGCAGCATGAAGTACATCATATGCTGTGATTCCCTCAGCTGCATCCAGGCCATGGGAACATGTACCCAGCAGAATACGACCTCCTTTCCAGAAGATTGGAGGGATCGGAGGGTGTCCTGTATGTCCTGGACAAGACGATCTGCTGGGTACATGCTTCCCATGGCCTGGATGCAGCTGAGGGAATCACAGCATATGATGTACTTCATGCTGCGACTTACTTTCATATGCTGGAGCGACTTTAACAAAGCGTAACACTCTGCAGTGTATACGCTGCAATAGCTATTCAGTTTGTAATTATAAGTCGCTCGAGGGAACACTACGGAGCAGCCAACTCCGTTAGCCTGCTTAGACCCATCCGTGAATACCGGGGTAAAATCGTGATGCTGGTTTAAAACATCCATAAACATTCTGATAAAAACATTGTCATTGGTAAACAGCTTGTTGTACCTGGACAATTCTAAAACAGTTCTGGGCCTCTTTAAAAGCCAGGGAGGAGATTTACTCCAACCCTGGTGATAAAAAGGGGGCATCTCAAACCCATGCTCCTCCATAATAGCCTTTGTGCGTAAGCTAAACGGTTTGGTTGCTCTTAAGCGGTTGGTATACAGTCGTTCGTAGTTTGGACGAATTACTACATCGTACACGGGACTAGCTGGTGTTGTGGCAATGTGCAAGTAGTGTCGCACCATGAGGAGGCGCCGGCGGGTGGAAAGCGGCGGCTCGCCTGACTCAGCACAGATGCTGATAATCGGACTGGTGCGGTAGGCACCGGTTGCGAGCCGGATTCCTGCATGATGGACACTGTCTAAAATGCGCAGATAGCTGTCCCGTGCCGAACCGTATACTATACAACCGTATTCAAGCCGCGACCGCACAAAGGCTTTATAGAATTGTAGCAGGCAGGAGCGGTCAGCACCCCATGACCTGCCACAAAGGCACTTTAAAATATTGAGGGCTTTTAGGGCTCTGCTTTCACATCTTTTAGATGTGGTAGCCAGCTTAACCTACTATCAAATGAGGCCCAGAAAACGAATATTATTACTAAAAGACAAAATGGTGTTCCTCAGGGTAAGACGAGGTTCTGGTAAAAGGCTACGAGATCGACTAAAAAGTACGCACTGGGTTTTCTCAGGAGAAAATCGAAAACCAGTTCGCACTGACCACTCATCAAGCCTGTTCAGCGCGAGCTGCAACTGCCGCTCAGCGCTTCGCAGACTAGATGATGCACAAAAAATTAAAAAATCATCAACATATAAGGAGAACCGTATCGGACTCCTTATTACAGTTGTGATGCTGTTTATCGCAATAGCGAAAAGAATAACACTTAAAATTGAACCCTGAGGAACACCATTTTCCTGGATAAAAACATCTGACACTTCCTACCGACTCGGTACCGGAAGCAACGCTGAGATAAAAATGACTGTATGAAACGGGGTAGATTTCCCCTAAAACCCCATTCATGGAGTTGTTTTAAAATACCATACCGCCAGGTAGTATCGTAGGCCTTGTCTATGTCAAAAAACACGCCAACAAGATGTTGGTTCCGGATAAAGGCGTCCTGTATCGCCGCTTCCAGTAGGATCAGGTTGTCCAAGGTAGAACGGAACTTCCTAAATCCACACTGAAAGCGACTCAAAAGGTTTCGGGATTCAAGACACCAGATAAGGCGGCGGTTGACCATCCGCTCCAGTGTCTTCCCCACGCAGCTTGTTAAGGCAATGCTGCGATAACTACCTGGCAACAATTTGTCCTTCCCTGGTTTTAAAATGGGTATTAGCGTTGCTTCTTTCCACGAGTCGGGGAAGTGTCCTCCGGTCCATATATCGTTAAAAATACCTAGAAGGTACTCTTAGCATCTTTACCAAGATGCCTCAGCATCTGGTACTGGATCAGGTCGGGTCCTGGTGCTGTGTCCTTGGTGCTTTTTAAGGCGGCTTCCAACTCCCAAAATGTAAAATGGGTATTGTACGCCTGGAAAATCCGGCGAGTCGAAGCTAAGAAATTCTCGTTCGGGCAGCAGCTCTTCTTTGCTGAAAACCGAGGTTCCAGCCTGGCAGACGAGGTGATAGCGGCGAATGACTCTGCCATCAGCTGCGCAATGCTTCGCTCGTCGGTGACTACACGGCCCTGATCCAGTAATCCAGATACTGGCGATCGAAGAGTACCTTCCAGATATACGACGGATTGACTCCCATACTTTAGTCGATGAAGTGGATCGGTTAATTGTGCTCACAAAATTCTGCCATGACCTTCTCCTTGCTCTCCTTAATCACTCGACGCGCCTTTGCTCTAGCAACTCTGAACGCCGCGAGGTTGTCAGGTGTTGGGTGCAACTTGAAACGGCGCAAGGCCCGTCTGTGGCCCTGGATGGCGGAACGACATTCATCGCTCCACCAAGGGACAGGCATTCGTCGCAGCGCTCCAGAGTTGCTAGGCCTAGATATATCAGCCGCCTGGTGGATCACTTCGGTGAAGTGTTTCACTTTCTCGTCAGTATTCTCACACTGTTGAAGTGTGATGGACCGGCGATAGAGCTGCCAATCAGCTCTGCTGATATTCCATTTGTGATGAATAGTTCTTCTTCCACGATCGAGTTCAATGCGCAGCCATATTGGGAAGTGGTCGCTTCCATGAAGGTCGCGATCCACCTCCCAGCGCACGGAGTCCGCTAGAGAAGGAGAGCAAAGGGAAAGGTCAATGGCAGAGGACGTACCGGAAGCAGTTGTAAAATGAGTCATTTGGCCGTTGTTGAGGATACACAACTCCTCCTGCTCCAATAGTCTACAAATTTCTCGACCTCTGGGGCAATCGGTGGTCGACCCCCAAAGCGCACTATGGGCATTGAAGTCTCCCAGTAGGAGATATTGCCGAGGAATTTGCCGCACCAGATCAACCAGTTGATCGTAATCAACTGGTTCACCAGGTGGTAGATATATGGAGCAGATGGTAAATTGTATTGGACCATATATTTTAACTGCAACTGCTTGTAAAGGGGAGGTGAGAGCAACAGGTTCGGAGTGGACAGTGTTTTGGACAAACACTGCCACTCCCCCCTTCGCTCGATCACCCTCGGTATCCTCCCTTCTGTATATATCATAACCTCTTGGCACGGGTTCGTGTGACGGTCTAAAATGTGTCTCCTGTAAGCAGAGACACAAAGGGTTAGACCGTGCTAAGAGTTGTACCTCTTCTTTGTGAGCCTGAAAACCGTTTAGATTCCATTGAAGTATGGGAGCCATCCTATTCATTAAAATTAACCCGCCCCGGTTCGGGTGGGACATCGCTTCCTGGCTGCTGAGAAACGGGTGTACCCTCGTCCAGCAGCATCACTATGTCATCGGGTTCCGATGATCCTATATCCATCTCCGGTGCACTAATCGTAACCTCGAAGCCACCTGGTTTTTTCTTTTTCCTTGGTCTCTTCCCCTTCTCCCTGCCACTGGGCAGCCTGGGCGGGGATGAAGAGGGTGACCTTATGAATTTTGTGCGGTCAGTTTGTTTAAACTTTGGACCCCTAATTTTCTCCTGTGGCTTAATAGGTTGTACTGCGGCTACTGCAGCCTCAGGTGCTGCTGTAGTTTCAGGGGTGTCTGTTACAACTGTTGATGCTACTGGTGAGGCTTTGACTACTGCTGGAGTGGTCGAGGTTGCAGCCGTGCTGCTCCCGACGTCCGCAGTCTTCGGTGTTCTGACCGTAACGGTTTTTGCGCCGCATTTACACTCGCAAGAGCACATTGTGCTCGTGCTCATGTCCGCGGTGGACGTCTGGGTGGCGACACTTTCTTTTCTCACAGGAGTTTTCACCATAGTCGCGAAGCTAGTGGCGAAGACGGGCGGGGCAAGCGCCTTTACCTTCTTCTTCGCCTCGACGTACGGAATTCTTTCTTTTGTTTTATACTCCTGGATCTTTCGTTCTTCGACATAAACTCGACACGACTTGCTCCATGCAGGGTGGGATTCGGAACAGTTAACACACACCTGTGGTAGAGTGCACTCCGTACCCGGCTCATGGGCACTCTTGCCGCATTTCCCACAGGTGGCATTTCCTTTGCAGTTCACCGTCGTATGCCCAAACCTTTGACACTTGTAACAGCGCATCGGGTCTGGTACATACGGGCGAACATTCAAGTTCAAATACCATGCTTTAATTGATGTTGGTAACGTTGGCGTGTCGAATGTCAACACGAAGGTGGCAGTCTTCTCAAGGCTGCCATTTACTCTCCGTGTTATCTGTCGGACCTCAACCACTTTTTCAGTTCCCCATTCCTTAAGGAGTTCCTCTTTTTCAACATCTATTAAATCGCGGCAGGTGATGACGCCTTTACTGCTATTTAGTGTTTTATGGAGTTCGCATGTTACTGCGAACTCCCCGAGGTTCTCACACTTAAGGAGCATGGAGGCTTGCCTGCTGGTAGAGGTTTCCAGCAGCAGGGTGCCATTCCTGAGTTTCTTAACAGATTTCAATGTGCCTGCAATACCCTCCAGTCCCTTTGAAATATAGAAAGGGGATACCTTTTCAAAGGTTCCTTCCTTCCTATGCATTATAACAAAAGCATTATCTAATGGGCAAGCCATTCTGTTACACTCTGTTCCAGATGCGGGTGGGCTATCAACCCTCACACGCTTCTTTGAGGTGGGTGTATTTTTATTATCCTGCGGCACACCCGTACCGCAGGTTTTTTTGGGTTTTTGTGGATGACTGAATTTTGGTCCCACGAGTAAAAACCACTTTAAAAGGAAGTGCTAATACAACAGGGGTGCGCAGGTGCCCCTGAGGTTTCACGCTAGCGAGTGATTTCCCTCATCACTCATTCGCCTCCTCGGCACGTGTCTGACCTTGAGGTTGAGGGGTTTTTTATAGAGGTTTGTTCCGTCCTCGCAATCCAGGCGATGAAGCCAAGATCCCCGTTCTCCTAGGCACACAATGTTCCACCGCCACGCCCTACGGTGGTCGTTGAAGCATGGTAGGAGTTTACGGTGTGGGAAACTTGCGGCGCTCACAAGTTTCCAGCTCGGGCACCGCGGGTTCGCCAAACCCGTACCTGGCACTTGTGTACCAGGCCCCTGCGGGGTTTAAATTAGAAATAATTGATCGAATCGATATGTCGAAATTAAACCAATATCCTAATAGCACATAATTTTACTTTTTAGACGATAAATACCAATGAAATTGTTTATTATTATAGACTGTAAATAAATTTTTATCATTACAACATTTATTACTATTACTGTAATTTTTTATTAAAGAAAATTTCTATATACTATAACACACTTCCAAGCAGATGAAGTTACGGGTAACTGCTATTTAATAATAATAATTTTGCAGTGGTCCAAATTAGAGCGTACCAAGAATTAATTTGGAATGAAATTTGTTAGACATATTTCTTAGGAAGTAATGTTTCAGAAAATGTGCATATTAATGCCATAAAATTCATACTAACACTGTAAAATGGCTTGAAATGTAGGTAGTTGTATACATGTTACTATGCAAGAAATACATATTATTACCTATGGCAGAAAAAAGTATTCATATAATATTACGAAAACTTGCCAGCAATTTTATATTCATTGCTCCAGATGCTATTGTTGGTGGCAAAGGTGTGTTTAGATAAGGCCGCTAACTGAACTGCCAATGCATACAGTAACTTTCATGTTGCATTATGTCCTTTTGCTTTAACATACACTATATATGTGGAAATTGTGTATCAAATATCTAACCAAAGGGATAAAGGCTTCTTGTTACGGGACCATTACCGATAATTTTTTTTTTTTTTTAACTCCAATTTCTTGTATTGCATTAAAATATAAGTCGAACATCAGTATGGGAACCAAATCTAAGGTAATAACTAAAGGAGGAGAAGTTTTAGATGCAATTTACATTTTCTGTTTCTCCACATTAATATTTGGCTGTCATTTTACTAGTTACAAATTTCTTCAAAATTTATTTGTTTATTATTTATTTTAATTTTTCATTTTAAAATTCCAAACCCTTTGGTTACATTATTAATTCTATCACCACCTACGATTATATATATTTATATATAACACCTCAGTCTCTCCCAACATACTGATAATTCACTCAGTCATGTGTTAAACTTAGGTGTGTGCACACCTCCCGAACCACATGACTTGTTCCCTACAACATGAATAAGGTGTAAAACTGAAATATTGTGTGTTTTAGTGTACATCATATATGTTTTTCTCTGATTGCAGCTTTCAACTTTGGTGAGTGACAAGTCATTTTCCCTTTCCTTGTTATTTATATTGCATAAAGTTACTTCCTTTTTCCTAGTTTCATAACAATATAATTGGTGGTTTTTAAGAATTTGTGTTTCTAATTTCTTGTAATTTTATTATTAGAAATAATACAATGTGAATTGCAGGCCAAGTGTCTAACACAATATTAATATAACACCACAAGTTTTGTCTGATTTACCCATCGTAACAACTTAGATTCAGGTACACAGCCATTTCCCTGTTTACGAACAAGCTATCTTCCAGAATGCCATTTGTTTCTTGAATTTTTCGTAACACAGTATTTAATGTTATTTTAAAACTATCTTACTCTTCACCTCCATTCAGGTAAGAGATATTGTAAAGACAAAATAATATTTAACTCCATTTAATCCTAAAACACAATTTACTGCGGAGTATTGTACTTTATAGATTACTTTGGATAATGGAAACAAAGAAACTGCTGTAAGGCACTGAAAATAAGATAGGATAGGGAAAAATAAATAGAGACCCGTCACTTACCACAGATCAAGGCAGGAGGGCGAGACGAACACGTAAAAAAACAAAAACATAAACAAATTGCACAATATTTCAACATGAGTCTTAGTCATGTTAGATGCGAGACATATGGCGGGGGGGGGGGGGGGGGGGAAAGATGTGGTCACATCCCAACCCACCACAGTGGTGGGACCCCTATCCTATCTTATTTATAGATTACTTTGGTAATACAAATCATGATGAGCAGGAATTTTTGGCTCTGTTCATATGAGCTAGTCAGGACACTGTAGGATTGGATTCCATGTTAAACTGTAGGTCCCTGAAGAAAGCAAATGGTCATCCTACCACTGACACACTGGCCTAGTGCAACTCTTGAAAGAGTATCCAACCAATCTTCAAGGTAGTGAACTATGTTTTTAACATAAAACCTATGTTACATACATTTTATTAAATTGATTTTGTATACTTTATCAGGAAATTTCTCAGCTGCTGCTTTGTAAGTATTCACCGCTTTACTGCTACTGGAAATGTGATGTCTAAGGTTGAATAGTCACAGGAAAAACATGCATATTCAAACTCATATTCAAACTCTGGATCACCTGGTAGTAGCCATAACAAAAATAAATTTATCAGTTGCTACACAGTTGGAGTAATTAGAATTTTGCCCGTAGATACCAGTTACTCAGAACTCTGATGATGGAAACTGATATATCAACACATTTTGGGTATCAGACATTCCCCAGGTCTTGATCTTAAACTCTTTCTGTATTTGATAAAAAAAGGTGTGTGTGTGTGTGTGTGTGTGTGTGTGATTCATTAGCTAATATTTCATTATTGTTATTCCTCATATAATGATGTTTTCCATTTCATATCTATTTGTTAATAATATGTAAACTGAACCAAGTTAAAAAATATTGAATCACTTCACTCATCAACATTAAACTCCTTTTCATTAATTAAATTGAATAAACTATATAAATTTACCCTTATTTCATTGAAGAAAAAAATTCTGACAATTTTCCATGGCCCCTATTTCATGTGTTAAGTTTACAGAATAAATTACTTTTACATAACTGGACTCTGTGTGATAAATATTCAATTGCCGCAAACATTTACAAATAAACATGAAATCATGTTATCTTCCAATCTTATAGCAATCTATCGCTATATAAACCTAAAAATATGTACAATTTCTTATGACACAAATGTAAGACTGATTGAAAGTCTGGAATTTAATGAACTGCAGATTTCCAGTAACTTATTAAATTAGTTAAGAATAAGTGGTCTTGGAGGTGTTATTAGTTATATAACTTTAATTCTGTAATTACAGTAGGCACTTATCGAAATAATAACTGTGAAAATGAAGTAATTATTTAAATGGCATTTTTATTTCAGTAAAACATAATTATGTACATAAAGGTTGCACAAAAATACTGGCAAAGGCACACTGTTTTTAATGTAATGTCAATAAAATAACATTCCTAAAACGATATTCTCTATAGTTCTCACTTTGATAAAATAAAAAAAAAAACTATGGAAAAAATAACTTCACGTATTTCTCTTTTTAAAAATCATTTTAGTTTGCACTTTAGAGGAGATCATACACAAATGTAAAACATGTACACATATCACAAAATAGGCAGGTACGTCCACAGGTAAACAAGATAAAAAAATTTAATACATCAGTATCATCTTTTATCTGTTACGCTACATGTTAATTTACTGAAGTCATCATTTAACAACCTGTCTAAAGGATCTTCATTACTTTTAACTGATGATGCAGTATTTTCTTCTTGGTTAAAACCAGAATTAAAAATAACAGCAGTGAGTGGATCACTCTTCTGTACATTGCTACACTCACTTTTGCTTCCTGGAGATGATTGTTGAAGCGGTGTCCTATGTTCACTTTTCCTTCCTTCCTTGGTCCACACTGGCCTGGCAGTAAAATTCAGAGACATCTGACTGAAACATCAAAAACCCACACAAAATATATTTAAGAAGAAAGATAAAACCACAGAGTCATTCAACCCCATTTTAGAACTGTTACTGTTATTTATATTTGCATTGCTGTTACATAAAACAATCGTGCTATATCAAAAAGAAAAACCCCCAGCGTCAAATAACAAAGTACCAGACCACATATTATTGTGTATCAATGCAACAATGCTGCTTTGAAATAAACAGATTACTAAGTAACATTGTAGTAAATGAACGTTAGAACAGGTAATCAACTGGCAAAGTAAACAGATTATAACAATAGAACAAGAAAATGTTGTAAGGCGTTATGAATTCTGATAATGATAGGAAAAGTAAACCCTTCGTTAATGAAGTTGGTCCCACACGATTGTTCTCCTGCTTCCATGCGTAGCCAATCCATGCCAGCGAGCAGCATGATACGCTCTCTCTCTTTTTCTTTTTTTACTTATGGCTTTACGTCTCATTAATGTTGAGGTAATTAGAGGCAGGAAAATACTGGAGACCAGGAATGGGAAGGAATTTGGCCATGGCCTTCTGAAGGAAGCATCCTGGTATTTGCCTGGGGATACCATGGAAAACCCAAATCTGGATGCCCGGACGGGGATTCGAACCGGAATCCTACCGAATGCAAGGCCAGAGCATTAACTGCTCACCAACCACACTTGGTTAGCATGTTAGAAACTCTCTTATAATTACAAGATAAATGAAAATATCCATTAGTTTGATTTATCTTGTTGTAGTTCTCATAATGGATTTACTTTCTCTATCCTCAACTGAATTAAATATATTTTTCTCTAAATATCCAATAAAAAAAACACAATTTTTTCACTTAAACATGAGAACTTAATCCCAGTATAGGCTAAATACACTTTCCCCTTCTGAGGACAAGGTTCGAGTACTGGACCCAGCATATCCGCCATACCAATTGTGTTTTTTTTTTTTTTTGCACTCAACTAGGGAAGCATCCATTAATTATGTTAAGCATTTCTTTTCTTAAATTTTGAACCATCACTCCCTTGGTGAGATTGAGCACATAATTTTAAAGATATATATTTTTTTTAGCTGTACTGCTCTTTGAAGGGTAGCAATCTGAAACAAAAGTTTGATGTGAGAATTTTATCGACCCCCTCTACTCCTTCAATAAGATGATGTGAGATTTTGCCAGACCTCCTCCCCCGCCTTCAAGCTTAGGTTAATGTTGGTATGGTCCCCAATGTTGAACTCATAAACGATGCATTCCACATACAAAAAAATACACCAATCATGGAGGACATATATAAATCGCAGACTGATGGCAACACCTAATCTTCTCCCACTAGAAAAGGTTCCTTTCAGCAAGCAGGAAGGTCACCAATCCACCACTGATGCAGACGTGGTGACTAGCTTCACATCCTGAACAGCCAAAACACATTCAGAACATTTTGTAGCTATCTCGAAAAGGCCACTACATGAAATTCACATAATTGCTCTCATGATATTTCACCACTACAGGTTTGGTTACTAAGAAAAGCCACAACACATTCTGAACTTTAGCTGAAAGGGCGGGTTGCAAATACACATTCCAAATTTTAATTAATAATCAGGTGATGTTAAGAAAATAAAACACTCTTTTCCATTACCCTTTATTTATCTTTAAACATAGTCTGATATAAGTTGACAGTAAAATTATTCAAATAATTCAATAATATTTCAAAGTTATTTATTTTTACAAAAAATATTACCGTGACATTTTACCAAGTGTAGCATTTGAGAAGGAAAGCTCTGGCCTTGCATTCAGGAGGACTCAGGTTCGAATCCCCATCTGGCGATCAAGATTTAGTTTTCCATGGTTTCCCCAAATCACTCCAGGTGAATGCCAGGATGGTTCCTTTAAAATGGCCATGGCTGAATTGATTTCTGTTCCTTGCCCCCAGTCTTTTTCTGCCTTTAATGACCTCTATGTTGACATAGTGTAAAACCATAAACAACAAAAAAGTGACATTTTGGGTTACATTTTATGTTCTTTAACCTGTTGCAACCAAGGCATGATGGGCAGGTTGTAAATACGTATTCTGAATCTTAATTAACAACCAAGTGATGTTAAAAAAAATTCATTACAGTTTCTTTATCTTTAACCATAGTCTGATATAAGTTATCAATACTGCATCTTTTAGAGTGACAGATTATTTTAGAAAAAGCTGAAAATTTAAATCTAATAAGAAGTGGTGTTATTTGTGAAAATGAGACCTCAGGAGCTAACAAGTGTTCAGTGTGTCATGAATATATTCACATTATCTGTGGAGAAAGCAATGAGAATAATGGGTTTGTTACAAATAATTCGTCACTGATGATGCCTCAACGAGAGGTGAAACGTGTACGATGCACCAATAAATAAATTAAACAGCTGCATTGGTGTTATTTATCAACTAGTAATTACTTGTAAGCTCTGTTTAAGAAAGAACAGCATCAATGTAGAGAGAGTAAATGCCAACTCCAGCCAAGAGAAACAGGCACATACAATGAATTCACTGTCCAACTAAAAATTTCCTGCAGTTGAAATTGGCTCTACTGTTTTAGTTAGAGTACCCGAAGCTGATGAGGACGTGCAGCTCCCAGCAATATTTTACCTATTGTTATGAGCATTATCAGGTCTCTATTAGTTAGTAAGCAAGGAAAGTCTTCTCAATCAACTTTATGCTCATAACGAATTTACAATTTCTCATAGTAACTTAAACATTGGGGACATCTCTCAACTCCTTTAACACTTTGCTCAGCATTTATGTTACCATCTTGAAGTCAGCATGGCTTTATAATGTGTCACTGTAAAAGATGCTGTATTGATTAAAAAAAATGCAAATGTTGCCTCAAAGAAATTAAAATGTAATTCAAAATGACATGGTAATAGTTTTTGTAAAAGTAAATAAATCTGCAACATTACTGGTAATTTTATTGCCAACTTTCTTTATTTTAATAATTTTACTGCCAACTTATATCAGACAATGTTTAAAGATAAAGAAATGGTAATGACAAAGAGAGTTATATTTTCTTACCATCATCTGATTAGTAATTAACATTCAGAATATGTAGTTACAACCTGCCTGTCGTGTCGTCGTTGCATCACAGTTAATGTTTAGAACACATTGTGGCTTTTCTTAATAACAACAATGCATTGTGGTCAAATATCATGACAATTTTGTGGCCTTTTTGAGATAGGCACAATGTGTTCTGGCTGTTTTTGTCAGTGCCATAATGTGAAAAACTTGTTGTTCCCATTTTAAAGAAACCACAATATATTTTTTTTTTTTTTCACTCGCTGAGCATTTTCAATCTTTGAGCGTAACATATACATATACGAAAACAAAGGTGATTTAAAGAGGCTTAGATTATACTTTCAACAGGAGAATACAGTGCTTACCAAAGAGAAGGTTACTGTGGCATCAGAACACGGAAAAACGTACACATCCAATTTATAACATATATATACTAGTTGGTGCCAACGACTTTGTTCGTGGTTGTCAAGAATCTTTTAGGTTTTTATGTTTTTTCCACTGAACCCTAAATATTTCCAGGATAATAAGTAGTCTATGTTACTCACTACCAAATCAGCAACCCACCCGTTAAAGTCACATCTAAATCGGTTAACACACTAAATATGTTGCATATAAATTATTTATATTTATTAATATATTCTATAAGATTCCAAAGATTTTTAGAACACTTTGGTCCAATTACAAAAATTCCCTAGGTTGGCCACTTTCAACCACCATTTCTCCCACATCTCACAGCTAACATAAAGCAACCACCATAGTGCACGATAGGAGACTCAAGGCTACTCCCACACACAAATATCAGTGGTCTGTGCTAGATAGTTGTGGCTGCCAAGTGAAATATATGGACACAGATGTCTACTTTATATTTGGTCTACTACTATATCTCCAAAACCCTCACAGCTACCGAAATGCAAACACCATAGTGCAAGATGGGACACTTGAGGCTATAACCACACACAAACAGCAGTAGTACTACCTTTGAGACCGTCACAAATGACGGTTTGAACGCAATATTCTGGCAGTTCATTTTTTTGCAGTTGGTTAATTATACAGAATTGATATTACATAATGCTAATGCCCTTGATTTTGTAATGTTCTACATATTTCATTTGCAGTTCACATTGCCATACAGTAGTAACTTCTACTGAATTAATGACAACGGAAGTAAAGAACCAATGAAATTAAATCAAATTAGGAATCCCAAAAACTTTTGTTATCCACGTAATATCAGTTTTTAAATCCCTATTCCAGGCACAATTCAGCACGTTAAATATAGAACTACTTCCACCCGCATTAATTAATACCTTTAGTAACATGGCACTTAAGAAAGCAGTTTAATTGATTTGTAAAACTCATTGGCGAATGAATTATGCTGTAACAAAATGTGTCAGTTACTATTCTGGTCAACTTAACCACAACCTCCACTAATATTGCGTTCGAAAATCGTAGCTTTTTATTACCCTCATATCAATAACGACGAGTATCACCTATGGTCGTAGTAGGAATTTATTCAGGAAAGCTTGTAAGGAAAAATGAATAACGATGGGGTCTACTGGAGATCGCAATTCCACCAAACTAACATTCAGTAATGACGCCATTATACTGCTGTAGTCAATTGCAAGATATTATTTTCAAGCAGGTAATTCTGTTGTAATACAGCCTATACCATTATTTTCAAGCAGGAATTAGGTTGTATTACAGCCTGCACTGGCATAATACAGTTAAATGTAATTCGGGGAAGTATTTCTAGAGGAGTCTTGCATTTTACTACGGCAATTCCTGGAGGAATCGAGAGATCCAGTAATCATGATTTATTTACTTGACTTTATTTTACTTTAAATGACGGAAAGTATAATATAAAAAAGTATAAACGTGAACAAATACCACTAATGAAATAAATAAACTTTAATCAAGCAGCAACATTAGCGAAAGTTTTAAGTAAATTAAAATTGAGCATAGGCCAGAATGTGATTTGGAATTTACCAATAGCAGAGACCTTGCGGTTGCGTATTTATGAAACTGTGTAAATAATCTCTAATATCTCTGCTCGCCACTATTTGGCTGCAAGAATATCGCTGTTGAATTGCTATTTATGAAATTGAGCTGGTAAAAAGGTTACCTTAAATCTCATTTAATAGCTAACACATTTATCAAATAGTATCATCTAAGATGGTAGTAGGAAAAGCTTGTAAGGAAAAGAATCATTTTTTAACTATATCTTTCGTTATATGAATACGTTACTCTGGTTAGATTATCAGAGCACTTGGTTAGGATTTTACATAAATAAATGCATTTTACGTTAGATGACGGAGACTATAATTTTGAAAACGAATAAACGTTATTTATTTGACTGGTACATTTCGCTATTACGTACGTACGATTCTCTGAGTTTTTAATAAACTTCATTGTTTCTTATCTTCTGCCAAAAAAATTCTTAGGTTATGTTTAATCTAGTACTTATAACTGATACAGGTAATATAACGTAAACATGAATTTTTGCATCTGGTTGTCGTAGATAAATAAAAAGCAATATGTAAACGTACTAATTGTAACTTTGTGACATATAATTGCCTCGCATTATTTTTCCCCTCTGTCTCCGTATTTCTAATATCTCTGTTCACTGCTATTTTGCGGCAATAATATCATTGTTGAATTGCGAGTGTCACATCACTTATACAGTAAATAGTCATATCCTTGATGATTTAAATCTAATAAAAAAGTTATCTTAAATCTCATTTAATTACTAACAATGAATCAAAAACTAAGGGTATCATATATAATGGTAGAAGGAATTTATTATGGAAAACCTTATAAGACAAATGAATAAGTTATTTTTAATGATATCTTTCGTTATATGCATACGTTACTCTGGTTAGATTATCAGAGTATTTGGTTAGGATTTTACATAAATAAATGCATTTTACTTTAGATGATGGAGAATATAATTTCGAAAATGGATAACTGTTATTTATTTGACTAATACATTTCACATTACGTTTCTCCGAGTTTTTAATAAACTTCATTGTTTTTACCGTCTGCCAAAAAAATTCTTATGTTATTGTTTAATTTAGTCCTTATAACTGATACAGATAAAATAGCATAAATATTGAATCTCCTTCTCCTCAAAGGAATTTCTGCGTCTAGCTGTAAATAAATGAAAATCAAGATGACTGTACGAATGTAATATGGTGGTTGTTGATTGGCGAGTGAAGGCTATCACGTGACCACTCTCCAACCAATAGCTATAATAGCTATAGATACGTAAGCAACTTCAAATTAGCGTTTTACATAATAGGATGCGCTAAGCAGTAGTGGTTGCAAAGTGAAATATAGGGATACACGTTTATGGTCAAAATATGAAAATGACCTAGGTTGAACACTTTCAACCACCATACTCCCACACCCCCACATTTACAACATGCAACCACTATAGAGCATGATGAAAGACTCGTGGCTACTGTGAAACACAAACACCAGCAGTCTGCACAGATAGTTCAGGGTGCAAAGTGAAATTAGGGACACATGTCTATTTTTATATTAGGTTTACTATTTTCAACCAACATATCTACCACAACCTCGCAGCTACCACATGCAACCACCATAGTGCATGATGGGAGACTTGAGGCTGCTGCCACACACAAATAGCAGTGGTCTCTGCTAGGTAGTTGTGCTGAAAGTGAAATATAAAGACACACACATCTTTGATTGAAATAAGAAAATGCCCTTGGTTGACCACTTTCAACCTCATATATATCTCCCACAGCTACCGATATGCAACCACCACAGTACATGATGGAAGACTTGAGGCTGCTACACACACAAAACACCAGTGGTCTGCACTAGATAGCTGTGGCTGCAGATTGAAATTGGGGTCACACATGTCTATTACACCTATTTATATATATACTAGCTGACCTGGCAATGCTTCACTATTGCTAGACATATAGATTAAATGAATACATTCTGATGTTTGTATTTAGTTAAAATTAGATATCTACTATAAATTTTAACTACTGTTTCATTCAATTTGAAATTCATTGCAATGGTTTGGAACACACAATGTTTTTGGTGATTCCATTCGCCATATAAACAGGACTAGTCAAAATTACTGCAGTGATTTCAGAAAATTACTACAGATTTATTATTTGACATAGGCTTACAAGATTACACAGATATATAAACAAACTGTGAAAGATGTGTGCGTGGAGACTTTCCCGGCGTACTGAAGCAATGTAGTCTTCACGGGTGTGCAGCCGGATGGTGTTTTGAAAACACAACGTTTCGACAACCAGCTCGGTTGTCTTCATCAGGTGTCCGGTGTCTACAGGCTGACGAAAGCTGGCAGTCACCGCGTAGACTGGTTTAGCCTCCCAGACAGACCTCCTAATATACCTGTCGGCGTGGCGGAAGACCCGCTCTGATTGGCCGGAAGCGGTGGCTTCATACGCGGTCCGCTACGGCGCTCGACTAGTGCCGTCTCCGCCTCCCCACCCAGGAGTGCTGGCAGTCCGTGGTACCGGTAGGCCCGCTCTGATTGGACGTGGGCGCGACTCATTCTGCGGTCCGCTGCGGCCCCCGACTGGCGCCATTTGCTCCCTCCACGCCATGCTGCGCCGATCCGTCCCGCTCCCGTTGGAGATCCCTAATAATAGGATTCCACGGTATGGAATAAATTCCCGGTGTTCTTAGGCCCACGTCATCTTTACCAACCACAGCAAATCGCGTATCTTGGCGGGAGGTCGGAAGATACTTTTAATCCCGTGCCGCGCCAGAAGTTTATTCCATACTCCATACTCCATACCGTGCGAATGCAGTAAGGTGTATATCGGCCAGACAACCAGAACGATCCAAGAGCGCCTCACCAAGCACAGACGAAACCTAAGGCTGATGCAACTTGAAAAGTCTGCAATTGCTGAGCACGCCTTCGACGAGGAGCATAGAATCGAGTTCGACAAGACTGTAGTGTTGGCCAAGGCCTCCTCCTTCTGGGAGTCAGTCATTAGTGAGGCACTAGAAATCAGGCTTAATAACAACAACATTAACCGGGATGGAGGGCTCCATCTGAGTGAAGCCTGGAATCCTATTATTAGGGATCTCCAACGGGAGCGGGATGGATCGGCGCAGCACGGTGTGGAGGGAGCAAATGGCGCCGGTCGGGGGCCGCAGCGGACCGCAGAATTAGTCGCGCCCACGTCCAATCAGAGCGGGCCTACCGGTACCACGGACTGCCAGCACTCCTGGGTGGGGAGGCGGAGACGGCACTAGTCGAGCGCCGTAGCGGACCGCGTATGAAGCCACCTCTTCCGGCCAATCAGAGCGGGTCTTCCGCCACACCGACAGGTATATTAGGAGGTCTGTCTGGGAGGATAAACCAGTCTACGCGGTGACTGCCAGCTTTCGTCAGCCTGTAGACACCGGACACCTGATGAAGACAACTGAGCTGGTTGTCGAAACGTTGTGTTTCAAAACACCATCCGGCTGCACACCCGTGAAAACTGTGAAAGTTTTTTTGAGTGTCTACAGATGCTCGATATGTGCATCTTTAGTGACTCTGCACACATCAAGTCTATAGTTGAGTTCTTCCCATACCCAATACAGCATGTCTGTGTCAATTAGAGCAAATGCACTGGTGATGTGAACCCACAGGTCTGGTAGATCAACTGGTACTGGTGGCATGAACACTGTGTCTTTTATGAAACCCCAAACAAAAAACTCTCAGGGGGTTAGGTCAGGTGAACGAGGAGGCCATGACATTGGCTGATGATCAGCATCCCCAGCATGACCAATCCATCTTTTTGGAATCCTGGTGTTTAGGAAATTACGGACAACTAGAGAAAAATTAGGTGCAGCACCAGCCTGCTGGAAAATGAAATCTTCACTGTCAGCTTCCAGAAGTGGCATGAGCCAATTCTGCAACATTTGCAGA
>JARYHS010013630.1:242407772-242494181 GCA_031002005.1 Vandiemenella viatica
AAAGCAAGTAGTCTGTTTGAACATAAATCCAGTCAAACAGTACACGCAGTCATGTACAGAAATAAAAAAGGAATCATCTTAGATGTGGATATATCACACTGGACATTTTAGGGTAAGTACAAAAATACTTACTTTCATTTTTGGGTACCCATTTCTTTAAAATGGGATGTTATCAACTTCCTCAGCAAAACACATTCATGAAGATATAAAAATGGTAAGAGATTCATCTTATGGAAACCAAAAGGAAATTACATTTTCAAATTGATCACATAGCAACTTGTGATGACCCCCAGGAAGGGAGGCTTCCCACCACAGATGATACAGGTTGCTGTATAAGTACAGAGTCTGATGCCAAAAGACAAGAGGATAAACCACTAAAAGCACAATTGTTGTGATGAGTTAGAATGTTTTATATAGTCATAGATCACCAGCTTCACTTTCATTAAATATCACATAAATGGTGCCATTATTGTTCACTCCTTTCCAAAAAAAGGATTTGAGAATAAGCAGCACTAGAGATGTTACCCTGTTGTGAGGTGAATGAGAAGGATTTTTTCAGCTGACTCATCATAATGGAAGAAAGCTGACACTACATTTATTATTCAGAAATAAAATGGCCAAACAGCCAGAAAACAACTGTCCATCGCTTCTGAAAAATGAAGGAGTGCAAATGGCATTTTCAAAGGTGTTGTCCATTCCAGAGCAAAGAGATTGCAGGTTAGCATCGACTCAAAGATTTCAACTTCTGTATTAGGAATGACATCAGTTTTCAAGTGAAACTATGGTTTCAGACCCAAAAATAGTTTATGCCAGATGAACAAATGCTGTCAGAAATGTGTCACTAGTAGGTATTTGTTTAAACTTCTTGATACCCCTTTTAATGTACAAGGCATAGACAAGGACTGGTTTAAATCTTAACAGCAGCTATTTTGAATAGTGCTCAGATGCTGTCTTGCTATCTAGATTAATGCTGAGAAGGGTAATTGTTTGCACCCATTTCTATACAGTGCCTCATAAACACAATAACACAAATACTATTAGAACGATTGCACAGTTCATGGACAGATGTTAATTTTTGATAAATTGTATTAAATTTTATAACAATCTATGGTTAAGTTTTAGAGTACCAGTAAGTAAGAAGACATTAGTATTCTCTGATTCCTCCTACAATTGGTTGCAAAAAAATCACAGAGTATAAAGAAGCATGAGCTATTTAAGTAATAGTAACAAAACGAGGTATTCTGCTTTGAAACAAGTCTGTTCTTTCAGAAAATTATGGGGAATTCAAAAAAAAGAGTAATTACTTAAAAATCTCTATTGAAGATATTTATAATTCTTTGTGTATAAACATACACAAAAACCTCATTATTTTCCTTGTTTAAATTTGTGTCCTTTCTGTTTCCTTATTTATATTCAAATAATGGTTCCTACCTTCTTAAGAGGTGTGAGGAAAGTAAGTGGTTTTCAAGTTGTAAAGATGGCTTTAGGCAAGGATGTGCATGTGAATCTTATTTAGTAGACTATATAGGACTGGGTACCCGCATGATCCCGTCCTATGCCAACCTCTTCCTGGGCCCGTCTGGAAATTTTTTTTCTGAAGAACTGCCCCCTCAGTCCCCTCATGTGGTTCAGATACATAGATGATATATTTATGATCTGGACCCACGGAGGGTACCACCTCCTAGACTTCCTCAATCACTCCATCAATTTCACATGGTCATATTCCCACACCTGAATCACCTTCCTTGACGTACGTATCACCCTACGACAACGGGCCCTCCATACCTCAGTACACATCAAACCAACCAATTTACAACAATACCTACACTTTGACAGTTGTCACCTCTTCCACATTAAATTTTCCCTCCCATACAGCCTTGCAATCCGTGGCAGACACATCTGTTCAGAACATGAATCAATCTCCATTGACTCCCAAAAACAATCCCTAGCCATTGTTTCCCACTGATACCCCCATGATCTCATGGAAAAACAAATTTCCCATGCCATCACCCACAACCCTCATTCTGGACCTCCTTAAACTGACCATGGACCAACACTTGTCACCCTGTTCTTTCCTGGCCTGGAATCTGTCAACCAGATACTTCGCCGTGGGCTTGATTTTATACAGTCATTCCCTGAAATGCATCTCCTCCTTTCCAAAATCCTACCCACTGCTCCCCGCACTTGCTTCAGCAGACCACTCTATCTGTATAACATCTTGGTCCACAAGTATTTACCTGCCGACCCTCCTAGATGTCCACAGGGATCTTTCCCTTGTAACAGACCCCGCTACAAAACTTGTGCTACCACTCACCTTATTTACCAACTCGCCTGCCTCCATTGCACTGCCTCTTACATTGGTCTCACCACTCAACAACTGTCCTACAGGATGAATGGCCACAGGCAAACATTTTATACTTCCAACCAGACCATCCAGTGGCAACTCATGCGAATTCACATAATTCGAACAACCTGAACACCTGCTTCACAGTTAGAGCGATTAGAGTTTTTCCAAATACCACCACCCCTTCAGAACTCCGCAGATGGTAACTAGCCTAACAACATATCCTTGACACCAGACACAACCCTGGCCTAAACCTACATTAAACTTGTCACTTGCTATCTCTCATTTCATTTTACAGTCAGTTACTTATATATGTACATTTCATCTATTCATTTTATATATTCAAATATATTTCTATCTCCCTTTATTTTCATCTATAACGAATCTAAATAAAATTATAACTTTTTGAATTATGCTACACAAAGATTATTTTGTTTCACTTTTACCGCTGGTCAAGCTTATTACTTTCTGAGTTATTAGCTAAAGTTGTAAGGGAGTCCATTTTTAGTGCTGATGGAGTTAGAGGCTGCTAGTGAAGGGATCGAAATAGATGATCAAAGTGATACTGATTGTAGATCCATGATAGGAAAAATCGCAGATATTAAAGAAATAGATGAAGTTGCTGAAACAATATCTGACTGGGGTAGAACTGGGAAGGAGAAGGTTAGTGCTGAATATATATAGCCAGTAATAATGGTGTTACTGGTGAAATGTAGAAGTATAATGAATAAAGTAATAGAATTTACAAACTTAATAGAGATACGCAAGCCACAAGTAACTATAGGCCTTGGTTAAAAGAAGTAGTATGAGACAATGAGGTTTTTCCTGATTGTTACAGAGTGCACCACAGAGAGAGGGAAGCAATTGGTGGAGGAATTTTCATTCTAGTTAGCAAAAACTACCACCCTTCACTGGTGTTCATAGATCATGACCATGAGTTACTTGGGGTAGATTTCTGGGGTAGGAAAAAAGAAAAAAAATCAGGGTGATGGCTGTTTACCACAGTGGAAGAATGTCTGATGAAGATGAGGCTCTTGGGGAGAAATTAAATTCATACTCGGATTTCAGAGGTGAGAATAAAATGGTCATTATTGGTGGGGATTTAAATTTACCATGTGTAAACCGGGTAGGAAGTAAGATTAATAACACAAGGGAACAGAGATTTGCAAATGCCTTAATAATGGCAGGAGGATTTACACAAGTGGTGGAGTAAAACACTAAGGGACAAAATATTTTGGATATATTCCTAATAAAGCCTAATGATAAGCTTGTGGGGTGTCAAGTAAAGGAAGGAATAAGTGATCATGAAGCAGTTATGATGGATATCAGAGGATTCAGTGAACCAGCAGCCAAAATTGAAGGGAGAAATAGGTATAATTATAAAAAAAAGCACAGATTTCAAATTTGAAGAGATATTTCAGAGAACATTACAGCAAATGGAAGGAAGTCACAAGTACAGTAGAGTCAAGGTGGGAAGATTTCAAGGAGATAATAAGAAAGGGGGAAGAAATATTTAATCCAAAACACAAAATAAAGAGAAGTAGAGAATATGTGTACTATAATAGGGAGGTCAGGAGGTTAAAGAGGTTTGTAAGAAGAGAACAACAGGAGATTCTCCAATTGACGAATGGCCAACTCCCGAAATATTCATTGTTTTCCTTTTCTTGTGTATTTTTGTGTGTTCACCCTATGAAACCATCATCTAAGGGAAGTGGTGTTTCATTTCGCTATCTTTACATATATAAACTAAGGAAGGATAGGGAAATATGACCCAACACTTACCACAGATGAAGGCAACTGGGACGATGAACACAAATATATATATATTTCAGCATACAGCCTCATTCGTGCAGAAGTGAGACACCAGACAGAGTCAGATGTGTACACAGCAACCGCCGTCTGGATATATATATATATATATTAGTTACAATGGAAGGAAAGAACTGCTGCGAGGGGCTGCATCGAACACAGGGCTTGCGCAAGCTCAGCCATGTACTTCTGCTAACTTGAAATATTGTTTTACCTGTGTTTATTTGTTGTTTTGTGTTGCTGCTGCCCTCCTCCCTTCAGCTTTGGTGAGTGTTGGGTGTATTTTAATATATATATATATATATATATATATATATATATATATATATATATATATTAGCGTGGTCCTTGACATATAAACAGAAAATAAAAATTGTATTTTCGTAAGCCTCACACCCATTTCTTTTCCTTTCTGGTTGGTAAGTATCTGGCAAAAATTTCAGAAAAATTACTCAACCCTAACATGTACCTCAAGGACAATAAAAATTGCAATAAATACAGTAATTCAATAACTTCACAAATTGTTATTCATTTTCAAATATAATAATATAATGTAATAAGGCTGAGAATGACAATCAAGTATAATAAGTTTTTAATACTGACATTACAAAAAGCTTAATAAATATATATATATTTAACAGTGATTGCTTTAAGCAAGCTGAAAAATGGCTCTGGTAGTCTTATACTACTAACAACAGATTTTTTTTCACGTTTCATCTTGGATTATGAAATTGTTTTATTCTTCCACAATTTCACATCTCTCTCTATTGTATCAGTGACTACTGTAAGGTTTATAACTGCTGTAAGGCCATGATGATAATAATGTAAAGAATTTCAGATTGCAGGATGAAGAGAAATAAAATCAAATGAGATTTTAAATTGCTTAAAGAAATTGGTGATTCTTTTTGACATAAACTCATGTAACTCCTTTTGTAAGACTTCTGTTATTTCCTCAAGGTCCCAGTTTAACCGCATGGTGTCAAAATTATTCTATTCTTATTCTTTGAATGTTTTGGCCATTTTAACTTTTTCTTCAGCAGGAAGTATATTATCAAAAAATATCAAAGCCACAGTTTGTTTAGCAGGATACCTCAAATGATGACAAAAATTTTTTTACAATTGCTTGAGAATCATTTTCATTAATTTCTTTGTAAAAGTAGAGGCCTTTTAAAAATGCTAAGTTCTGGGATGGTGCTTTGCTGGGTAAAGAAGCATTATACCAAATGTTTAGGATATTTTTACAATAATTATACAAACATCTCTCAGTTCTTGCCTGGTCAAAGACATTTAGAAAAATAAATATTTTCATGCATCATGAGCTTTTTCCATCCATCTTTCATGGTGAGAATCACTAGGTAATCAAAATTTAATTGTTTCTATTTCATATCCATCTAAAAATATGATAAATAACTGCAGTAGCTCTTTATGATCGTCTCTTATTTGTTGTCTTAAAATTTTTGTTTTGACAAAATTAAGTGTAACTCTGAGTCCTTTCTGATACTGTTCACAACTAATTGATCACCAAGTCCAATATCGTATTTGGAAGTGTCTATACTGGTCCAGGCTTTATGAAAATTTTGAAATAATCCTGCATAGTGTCCAAATGATGTGGCAATACACACGTTGTGAGGCGTAAACGATAATGGGAGGTAACCATAAACCTTCAGTCTCAACTATAACTGTGGTTATGCCTTGGATAATTTTAGTCTGTGCTTTGCAACAGCCGCCACCTAATTTGATGAAACCCAAAAATTAGGAAAGGTAACAGTTAATAAAAGTCATTGGTAAATACTGATAGATGATCCCTATATTCATCAATTTTAAACAAAATCAGAAAACTAAATTGGCACTGGACAAAGTCTCTAAAGATATTAAAATGCAGGAACGATTAACACGATCGAACCAGAACAAACCCCATTGTTCAAAGTAAAACTCACTAATACATGGAAGATGATAAAATTTTGTCACATGCCCCAAAAATTCAACTTGTCAGCCAACAACCTTTACTGAAGTTACACTGCCGCACCACATGGCATAAAATTCTACCTCAAAGTAGTGTAGTCACTCTCTAACTGAATCTGCAAGACAGGGGGGCGTCTACATGCACCTTATATTGTAGCCTCACACTCGCTCAATTGACTTGTGGAAGACTGGGGCTGAGGGAAGTTTAGGGCTGCTATATATAGAAAAATCCGTGGGAACATTTTGTGTTTCGCTTTCCCAAGTAAGCAGTCTCCTGATCTGATCAAATGTCATATCTCAAGATTGAATATTTCATCATACGTATTACCTTGGTGACTCAAAATATTCCTATTGAAATGAAATTTTGGCAGTAGCTAAATCATTTTAAAAGAGTTAATTTTGCTCCTTATAAAAAATTTAGTAGTTTCAATAGTTTCACCATAAAAAATTATTTTCTGAGATTTCAAAACTTGTTCATAACTTCTAAAATTTTGCAGCTACAAAACTGAAATAACTTTTATTCTACTTTTAATTGATCACTCTTTCATTTGATACTAAGCAAGCTATGTTTACTTATTTCAAAATTGTAAAGTAAAACTCATCAACAAAAATAAAATTTAACTAATTAATATTTCCTAAGCTATTAAAGCTATTGATCTGAAAGTGGCTTTAAACGATTCTACGAGCAATTTCCAATAAGATAGTGACTGGATTCCCCTGTAATAACAAGTCTTTGTAGCTGTTTCCCTCGTTCATAATTTTATTCTTATCCGTCTAATAATTTTAAATCTTGTGAGGTGACTGGCAGGAACGCCATCATTGTTTAAATACTAATTTCTTCTTTCACCGATATCTGTCAACCTAGTGCATTGATTTAAAAACTACTCAAGATTTATTTCTAGGAAAAATTCTTCTTCAATTTAAATATGATCCCTCTTCTGAATTTATTTCTCATCTGAGTTTGACTATTTCTATTTATTGTGACATTTATTTAATTTTCACTGAAACTCCTGAAAACAGTACTAAACTTTTATCTACATCCCTAAAAAAATTTATATGTCATGTAATAAAAATCCCCATTTCTTTTAAGCTATGAGTGTGGCTCTTTTCCTTTCAAGAATATTACGCGAAAATGTGATGACTTTATTAATTTACTATGTCTCTTTTCTCAAATCTATCACTTAAAACATTTCAGAAAAGGCTTCTAAACTTAGGTTATTTAAATTAAATTGTACCTCTAAGATCAAATTTTGATACGTAGTTACAAAATTATTGGTTAGCTTACAACACAAAAGTAGATTTTAAAACCAGTTCGGGTATATGTTGTCTACAAGGCAAGAGATCTTTATCCAATTTTTGTTCTAACAGAACACAAGCACTTTTTATTCTTCCCGTGTTTTACATAGTATTTGTTCCTGTGTTTGATTCTTTGTTTTTGCATGTTTCTAAAGACCTCTTCATACATTATATAAAGCTTCCAAATCAGTACCAGTAATGTAGTGATGAGACTCTCTCAATGGTACTCATACTCTTTGCCAAAAATTTTTAATTTCACAACCAAAGAAACAAGCACTTTCATGCTTACTCAGTTTTTCACATCTCATTATTATAAAACAACGCTTGAAGCATTTTTTTTTTTTTATTAGTAGGTAATTTGTTACCTAATATTTGATTGCTTTCACTATCAACCAAATGTATGTTACTGCAGTTTACTTCTTAACTCGATTATCACCTAACAACCATCCACTTACTAGCAGCTAGTATAAGAGAAATGTGGTACTGAACATGACTAAAAAACATTTTTGATATCTATCAGCTAGTGCCATCCATCATGATTCATGATGACTAAGTGTTATTGAACTCTGATTAACCGTATAGTTAGTATGATTTTGTCTATTTCTGTGCAGTACATAATATGGTATTTAGTTTTTTCTTTCAATTAGTGGAAATATAGTAATTTTCACTCCCTTTGAGGCATGATTTAGAAATATGCAAATGACACAAATTTTTTCCAGTGTCAGTTTTAGGTCAATAGGAAAAAACTTAGAGGGTGAAACCTTAAAAATAATGAGGTTGAAAAATAAGGTTCACCCTAATAATATATAACAATAAGACAGCCTTTGGCTCGAGCACATCGAGCCCTGCCTGGTGTCTCACTCTTGGCAATAAGGCTAACCACTGAAATGTATACTCCACCACAAAAGACTGCCATCTTACACAAGTTGTCCAGTGTTGTGGAGGGTGACGTAAACGTCACCCTCCACAAAAAGAAAAGTCACTGGGGAAATCAGAAGAATGGCCTCCCTCAAGGTAGTTTGCTGACCCCACTCTTGTACAACTTATATACAAATGACCAACCAATTATTCCTGGAACAAGAACATTCATTTATGCTGATGACACAGCAATTGCAGCTCAAGGCACAACCTTTGGGGTGGTGGAGGTGAACCTTACAACACATCTTGAGGATATGGCCAGGTATTATGATGCTAATCACTTGAAGCCCAACCCTGGAAAAGTGCAGGTCTGTGCATTCCACCTGAGAAACAAAGAAGCCAGAAGGAAGTTGAACATCAACTGGAGGGGACAACAACTATTACATTGTGATACTCCAAAATACCTGGGAATAAAGCTTGATCGCTCTCTTACATTCAAAGCCCATTATGAGGATCTGAAACTCAAAGTATCCGCCCGGAACAACATCATTAAAAAACTTACAAGTACCTCCTGGGGAGCACAGCCAAATATGCTTTGTACATCTGCCCTGGCACTTAGTTTCTATGCAGCAGAATACTCAGCACCAGTTTGGCAAAACTCTGCACATGCTAGGCAGGTTGATATAGCACTGAATGATACCGGCCTCACTGCAACAGGTTGCCTGAAACCAACTCTTATCAGCAATATATACCAAATCATGGGTATAGCACCACCCGACATTTGAAGGAAAACAGCTGCAGAGATGGAGAAGAGGAAACAGGAAACAGACCCCAGACTCTCTTTGTTTGGACATGAACCTCAACCCACAAGATTAAAGTCAAGAAAGAGTTTCAAAAAGTCAACTACAGCCATAATTTCTTCACCTGTAGGAAGCCGTGTAGAACTATGGCGAAATTCATTGCTTTAGAGGCACTGGAGGAATATCAAAGAGGCATCGGCCGTAGGGTGTAATCAGCCATAAGGCACTAAATATATAAAGGACTGAAGTGTCCCGATGCAGATCTAATACCAAAAAATGGTGTTACCTTACTGAAAATGAACTATGTGAATGTGGTGAGCTGCAGGACCCACATCATCTTCTCGTATGCAGGAATCTACCTGAAACCTGCACTATCGACGACCTTTATAGGGCAAATGAGAAGGCCATCAGGATTGTGGAATTCTAGTCACACTCCATTTAATTGTGTGTGATAGTCCACACGATATTAATTAATTAATTTTATTTGTTTTGTTTCAACTTGTAACGTTATGTCATGGATGTGAGAAATAAATAAAACCACCAAAATATTGCATTTCTTGTGTTCGTCTCTTTTATGGTCATCATTCCTAGCCGCTTTCATCTGTAGTAAGTATTGGGTCATATTTCCCTATCCTATCCCTCTCCTTCCTTAGTTTCCTAGGCATTCGACAGACCTATGCTTTTTCTACAAAGTTGTCACTGGTCTTATTGATTCACCAGTAATACTCGAGCAATTCTGATTTAACTGCTCTAGGGTAGATCTTCGAACAAGAAGACTGCTGGATGCTGTAAAACCCAACAAAAGCTATGTTGCTTTTGGATCATACCATAGAATAATAAGTCTGATTAACTTACATGCTACCAACATCAGCTTCTTTGGAGGATCTCATGCTGGGCTAATCTCCAATATTAAAAGACTTTTATGAATTAACTTACATGTTGATGTTAAGAATTATTTCTTTATGTACAAAGCCTATTGGCATTTAATAAATAAATAAATAAATAGAACCAGGGAATAATAGGAGCTAAGTAGTGAATGGATTTACAAAAAAAAGGATAGCGAAATGAAGCACCACTTACCTTAGATGATGGTTTTGTAGGGTGAACACACACACACAAAAAACAAGAACAGGTAAAACCATGAATATTTCGGGACTTGGCCCTTCATCATTTGGTGTGATATGGATGGCAACTATCGAAATGGAGGTACTGCTGTGAGTTGGTGGGTTTGGTGTGGACTGAGGTGCTGAGGTGGCCATAGGAGAGGGATAGGTCCACATCCAAGAATGTGGCCTGGGTGTTGGCGTAGGTCCATGTGAACTTCTGTGAGTTATTAAAGGATTTAAATTGTCCAGAAAATTTAGAAGGGTTTTTTCTCCATGTGTCCAGATCATAAAAATGTCATCAATGAACCTAAGCCACAGAAGGGGTTTGAGGGGCATGTTCTCCAAAAACATCTGTTTCAGGCAGCACATGAAGATATTAGCATAAACGGGGGCCATGTGAGTGCCCATGGCAGTGCCACGGGTTTGGTGGTAGATATTGCCTTCAAATGAGAAGTAGTTGTTGTTGAATATCAGCTTAGCCAACATGGTGAGGAAAGATGTGCTAGGGTGGCTGTTTGGAGGGTGCTTTTCCAGAAAATGTTCCATCGAACAAAGGCCATGGTAATGTGGGATGTGTGTGTACAGTGATGTGACATCAATTGTTACCAGGATGGAGTTGGAAGGAAATGGTGTGGGCATAGTGGATAGATGGAAAAGGAAGTGTTGTGTGTTCTTGATGTGGGAAGGGAGGTGAGAGACTATAGGTTCACCAATGCAGAGATTCATTCTATAGGAGATCCATAAGCTGCAACAATGGGATTGGGGAAGGAGGTGAAGTGTAGGCATACGTGGATTTTGAGGAGTAAGAAGAGAGATTGACTGTAGGGTGAGAACTTGGAGGGGCCCATTGAACTGTACATATTCCTGAAATTTTTTTTTTTTTTTTTGTTGACAGCTGGTGTGGGTTTTTAGCCCTTGTCTGTAGGTAGAATGATAAGGTCTGGGTCAGTCAAGAGTTGTTTTCTGGCATGGGTTTCAGCAGGGCTGAGATTGCTGGTATTCGTTAAAGACTTCAGAAAACTGGGAGAAGCCAAACTGGTGGAAAAGAATTCCTCAAAAATGGATGGTTCTGGGGAAGAGGGGGGGGGTCAAGAATGGATAGTGGTTTAAATTTTTGGAGACTGGTGTGACATCACAGTCACTTTCCGCCGACCTGCAAATAGTACCTGTGTAAGCAGACAAATACATTGTTTCAAGTCAGTCATGACCTAACTATGGTAGTGGATGGCTCGCGTCGCGTAGCGTGAGACGCTTTAGTAATAGTTCGATGTATTAAGCATCTTGAAGAGAACTGATTGTGTTTAGCCGGGATAATGCATGTGTTAAATAAAGTTTGAACAGTGTAGGAATGCAGAAGAACATTCATTGTGACATTAAAAGTAACTTGGTGTAAAACTGACAAGAATTTATCTTGAAGAATTCTGCTATCTACGGTTGATGAAGTTTTGATTAGCCTTAATATTCAAAACGTGGTGGGGGCCAACTGGTTCGATGTTCTAAGCTATTGCAATAAATGTGTGGTGGACTTTAGTTTGTGGTACTTGATGACTTCTTTAATTATTTATCCACCTCCAGTTTGGAGCTGGTTTGGTACGTCACCTGGCGACCGATGGCAATAATGATCTAATTTAAAATTAAATTAACCTGCTTCTAGAACTGTGTATGAATAATTTTCAAACTTTAGATAGCACTAAGTTCGAGTTGAGCGATCATAATAAGCAACATACAATACATACCACATAATTGTCTTACACTGGGTTCCAGGTAGTCTTGAGGCCCAGATTCACTGACATGAGTGGCAAAGTGGTACTGCAAGTGGAGTGTTCAGCAGAATGAAAGAGAGTCATGGACTAGGTTGGCATGGTCGAATGTAGGTGTAGGAGAAAAGGAAAAGCCTTTGGAGAGTACGGATAGTTGGGGTTGAGATAGTGATGAAGAGGATAGGTTCACAACTGACAGTTTAGGTTTGGAAGCATGGCTGGAGTGCAGAGAGCGAGGCGTGGGTTTCAAAGGAGAAGATTGAGGTATGTTGAGCAGTGCGACATACACCATTTTCACCAACCCTGTCACTGGCGAGAGCTTTCCTATCATAGGACACGCCACCTGTGGAACCTTGAATGTAATATACCAGCTGACCTGCAAACAATGCTTGGCTTCCTATATAGGTTTGACTAGCAATCCATTAGCCATAAGAATGAATGGCCACTGACAGACAGTTTTCACTCGGAATCCAAAATATCAAATAGCCATCCATGCCATCTCCCATGACACGAATAATTTTAATTCTTGTTTCACGGTCCGTGCTATCAGAGTCCTCCCAAACAACAGCAGCTCCTCTAAACTCAGAAGGTGGGAGCTTGCCTACCAATAAAAACTAGGCACAAGACAACTTCCTGGTCTCAATCTGAGATAATACCCAGTCAGTACTTTTCCCTCCCTCTATCCGCTCCTTGCCTTCATGCCCACTGTCTATATTGAACTATCACATACCAGAGGTGATGTTTATCTGCATTGATTCTCTTTTTTTATTATTACTTTTATATTTTTAGTATTTTATTGAATTATTCTTTTTTCTTATTTACTTTTACTTTCTCAAATTTATGTTATGAACGTTTTAATATATTATTCTGCACTTTTTGCAACATTTTGCATTGCTTGTGTACTAGATCCAATTCACTGTCCCCCTCTCTCTCCTCTGTTTGAATTTGCCCCTACCATGTTCCTGACTAACGCTCATTCTGTGAGACCATATCCTGCACCATCCTTCCTCCGTGATGTTTTCCTGTTGACGAAGGGACAAGTCCCAAAATATTCATTGTTTTTCTTGTTCTTGTGTTTTTTGTTTGTTCACCCCAGGGAACTATCATCTAAGGTAAGTGGTGGTTCATTTTGCTATCCTTTTTTTGAAAATAAATAAATATATATATTAATTATCTGGATAGGAGAAAAACCACCGCTTACCAAATAAGAGAAGCCCTGTGGCATTGATACACGGAAAAACCACGTACACACATACAGGTACAGCAGAATTTTTGTGCTCATAGCCCTTCTTCAGTAATAGAGTGAGATGCCTACCTGATGGAGGCAAGTAGCCAAATGAGTTAACCAACATGGCCAGAAGCTCATAGTGGGGGAAAAACAACATGGCAGGAAGTGAGGGTGGGGATAGAAAGACATAAACCAGAAAATAATAATAATTTGTGAATCTTTGCATATGAATCCGTCGTGGAAAAAGCAGTAGATGTCAGCTGATAGTCCTAACTAGCCTTTTGCACCATGTATGCATGTGTTCAAAAATTGAGAAAAAATAATTGTAAATCGAAGCAAACAACTTTAGCAAACAAATTTTGAAGTTACAAACTCCCAAAAAGATATGCTCTGGTGAGCGATGATTCTGTGGGAAAAGGTAGGTGGTGAGGGGGATGAGTGGAAGGGGGGGAGGGGAGAAAAATTGGCTCTATCTTAAATTTAGTGCTGGTGGTTGCCTGGTACTGGTACTGATAAGCCAGTTCCCACCTTCCGAGTTCTGAGATGCTGTTTTGTCCGAGAGGACTCTGATGGTGCGGACCGCGAAACATGTGTTGAAATTGTTTGTGCCATTAGTGGTTGCATGATAAGGTACAGGGTTCTGGGTGAATATTGATTGTCTGTGTTTGTAAATTCAGATGGCTAGTGGATTCATGGTCCGATCTATGAAGGAGGTTGGGCAATGGTTACAGGTGAGTTGATAAATAAGGTGTGAGGATACACAAGTGGCAAGTCCTGTAATGAGGGTAGCTTTCCCCAGTTATGGGGTTGGTGAAGGTGGTGAAAGACAGGTTCATATTGCATAATTTGCAGTGGGATCTGCAGCAAAAGCCTTGGGACTGTCTTACAGACTGGGGGGTCCCATGTTTATCGACCAAGGGTTGGTTGAGGTTTGGGGGTCTACTGAAGCAGGTTCTAGGTGGGTGATGGATGATTTTTGGAAGAAGGGTTCTCATCTCTGTACAGGCTCTCAGGACTCAGTTGCAAGATACCAAACCTGGGAAGTATCAGGTAACCACAATGGGGCTGTGGTTGGTTTTAGATGGTTGTAGGCTGTTGATAGGTTGAGCGGATTGTGATGTGGCCCGTGAAACTTGTTTATGAACTAAATATGGTGGATAATTGCGGGATATCAGGGCTTTGGAGATGTTGCTAGAATACTGTTGGAGAGCCTGTTCATTGGAACATGTGTGTATTCCCCGACTGCCAAGGCTATAGGGTAGGAAGTTTTTGATGTGATGAGGATGACAGCTATGAAAATGAAGATACTGTTATAATTTGGAAGGTTTGATATGGACAAATCAGTTGATGTAGCCATTCGTGAGGGATAGGTCGACATACAGGAAAATGGCAGTATTAAATGGCTTAAAACTGTATGAGTACTTAAATTTTTTTTTTCTTTCTGCATGAAAATAAATGCATTTGATTACAATGAAGAGAGTAATTGACACTAATTTTTCTTTTTAAGCGGTTACGACACTACTCTGACTGGTCAACAAATTCTGCTGAATTTCATATTCTTCATGAAGTACAATATGGATTTGTTGATACATTTATCAACTCAAATGCTCAAAATGAAAGATCAGTGGATATAATGGAAAATGAACCACCAACAGCAAGTCTAGATCACTGGCTCCTTCAATGGAGCAAGTTACTGATGTCAGCAAAAAGTTTACATGACTTTCCTCTCTGGTTACAATATTTTTCTAAAATAATTTTTCTGGTTATTAATAAAAGTGGTGAGCATTTTTTATTCATCTTTAAATGTGTTGTTATTATGTCTTAAGTATATTATCATGTAGTTAATTTGTGTATTATTCATAGGTTCTGGAACTATTTCAAAAGATGAATTAACTGCATTTTATTCATCATTCCTTGGTTTTGACCCACAAGTTGTTAGTGAGATCATTGATTTGGCATATAAAACTATGACTTCAGTAAGTATCATAGTGCATTATTTGATTTTCATAAGAAATTACAATGAAAGTAACTCACCACACATAAAGGCAGGAACACCACGATGAGTGCAAAAACAAGAACATATTTTATAGTATTTTAGCTTTTCATTGCCACTATTATATAAATTATAATTAAATATATCATACTAAGCTCAATTTCTAGTTAAGGTTTGTGTCAATGTGTAAATTTGGTTGTCTGGGTGAACAGTATATAGCAAAAATGGGCTGGTATTTGAAGAACTCAGTTAATCTCAGTGTTGCAATTCAAATTTAAATTTCCTATGAATCCATAAGGTCAGTTAATTCAGAAGCAGAGTTAATAACTTGGCTATAAAAGTATATATTTAATAAGCATTTAAATAACCATGTCATGGTAATGGAATTATCAAATTACATTCGGTATCATAGATGAATGTTTACGAAAATGCTTCTTGAATAGCTGACAAATGTTACATATAAATTCCTCATCTACTAAACAAACCCAAACTTTTTATGTTTAATAGGTTTCAGCTTGTATGTATTTACTTTGGTAACAGGAAACATATAACCACTAATTAAAAATATATACAAAGTTTTTCACAGATACTGTAATTAAATCCTTCCATATCCTAAGTGTTCTCCTATAAGACCAAACCCACCTCCACAAGTTACTAGACAGGCAACAGAATGAAGCAGGAAGTGATCTATAAGGATGATGTACATTAGGTAACCTATCAAATCCCTAAACAAAACAGGAATATCTAGGCAAGTGCAAGCTGGGCCTCAAACAAATAGGGTTTTGTATCTTATTTGTGGTACAGTCAGAAAGGTAGTAGATTGGTACAAAAATAAATCATTGACATTTTCAGATTAGGCAGCAGACTCTATACCATGGCTCCAAACTATGTCACATTGCTGCTCAACACTATTGCAATCATTCAATTCTAATAATATCATCATCATCCTCAACAGTTCCCAGCCACTGGCCGGGTCTGCTTCATGCACAAGCCTCTCCATTTCCTTCTTTCTTCTGTCCACCTCTCTGTCACCACCTTATTCCAGTCCTCTCCTCTCTTCCATACACACTCTTCCACCTCCACTCCTCTCAGCTTTGGAATTCCAATAATAAATATGTATATGAAAACACCGGTATATTATGTGCAATTAATTCTCAGTAAAGAGCAATATTCAATAAAACAGCATTAATATATGATAAAGTAATCTCAAAATAAAATCATCTGCTTGAAAATTAGATACTTTATTAGATGGAAGTATTTATAGTATTTTTCATTTAAATATAGAATATTATTGATATTCTTAACAAATTTCAAGTTCCTATACAAGACATTTTTTGAGATAAGAACCAGTAATGAAATGGCCTGAAGCCAAAAACTTTATTTCTTTATATAATGAGCTATAAACTTCCATATATCACACAATGAAGTACAAAAATATATTTGTTATCCCCTGTATTTCTTCCAACCATCTCCAGAATAAAATTACACTTTTTTTTAACTATATTTGGTTTTGGCTTAGTAAGAGGCAAAGTCTGTGCAAATTTGAAGTCGCCAACTTTGCGTTGGATGCTAGATACAATACAGGTCAAAAACAAATAAGAGATAAGACCAGAGGAATTACAGAGAAAGAAAATAAAAAGTGTAAACAAACTAAATAAAGCTAATCAACTAATAATGGATGTTAATGGACTTGTCAGTAGAAACAGAAAAGAATTGCTAGAAATAATTTAAGTCTGTGTCCAATAGTCAAAAATAAAAAAAAGAACATGTGTGGAGGAATGATAAATAATACTAGAAATTGTAAGAACCGAGCTTTGCCTTGGGGTGGAGGCAACGGCTTTGTCTTGACTCTGACCGCGTGTAAGCCTTGGATAGTCCAGTTATGACTATGCTAAAATATACAGGTCGCCACTTAGCTTTTTTTCTACCTCAAGCTAAGGAAAAGGTACAGGTAATTAATGTTTAAAAATCCTTTGTTGTTGAACTCACTATATTCTTTAAATATTACACTGTTGATAACTGAATAGACAATCAGACAAAGTTTGCAAATTCGATTAACCATTCGAGCCAAACGACACCCCATAGTTTACAGTACCACTTTCTAGTTGGAGAAATCTAATAAAATTGAGTCTCACGCTCCCATTGTTCCACTGGTTGGTTAACTTAAACCATCTCAAGGCCTCACTTGGTGAAATACTATCTAAACGCAACATTATAATAAAACTGTATGATCTAAGCTGCATGTTAACGAGACTACGGGTTTTCAAAAACTAACTGACTGCTACTGCTCGAGCCTACATCTTGTCACGTGCACTGCTTCTTGAAGACCCCGGGCGACTGACTGTGCTCACTGCTGCTGCTAACAAGGAAAGTTCTGGCACTTACTGACCATGGGAAAGTTCCAAACTTCCCTTTCACATGGGATCATGCTAGAACTGATCAGATAACTGATAAGTTTCAAATACGGTTTCATCATCCAATTTTAACCTTGACAATAAAAATAATCCTATCTCTCTGAAATTTTACAAATCACTAGATCTTGTAGCAAACGTTAGCTTTAGTTATTATAAAAAATCTCTTAACTTTAATAGTTTAACCGAAAATAAATAATTTATACGAACTTTCGAAATATTGCTTCAGGTGAATGCTGATGCAATGCAATGCAAAATACTATCTCAACAACTGTAAAAAGCTGCTTTCTAGCTTAAATTAACATAGAAACTGTCAATAGAAATAAAATACAATATTATCCAATCTAACTCACGGTTCTGAGAATAAAATTTTGTCGCACAGTTACAAAATTTAATAGATACCTGACAAAATGTTGTAGAATAAAGTAGATTATATAAAAAGATATGATTTTTTGACAGACTATGAAGCACAATATGTGTTATGGACTATGAAAAGTGTAAAAATATAATGGAAGAATTAATGTGTAAAGAAATTGAAGATACATTACAAAAAATGATGGGAAGAGATGAACTTGACAGTGTGCTATATAAACATAGTGATTCTTCAGCATGCTGAGATTAATGTGGAGAGAGATAAAGTGAAGGGTGTGTGATTGGAGACTGCCAGCATATTGTTGCAGTAAAATCTTCATAGATGTCTAGCTGGATGGATGTAATATTCAGTTTAATTGGTCCTTTATCAGAAACGATTGTGGTATTGTTGACCAAAGCAATAATGCCTCTTGCTCCTTGAAAATGTCAGACATGCTAGAGAAGCTAAGGAGCTTTAAGATTTTTAAAAATAGATAAAAACATAGTAATTCTTTGAACTTGATGATTGAGTAAATGTTATACTTTAAGTGACTGACTGTTTTACTGGAAACTATCCTGCTGTCTGCTTATTTAATTCGAAGCTGATATTCTATCATTCAGTACAGTGTATCTTATCTGATACTAGAGACTTTTGAAGTCCTTGCTAAAAATACAGTAAGTTTTTAACTTATCTACAATTATTATTTGGGAAGCTTTTAATCCCTCAGTCAGTGGAAAATTTAGGAAAATTTCACTTAGTGATTTTGATGACTGATTCGAAAGGAGAGAACTGTCTGCAGAAACTTCAAACAATTATGTTACTGATCACAGTCATAGCGCGCGCATAAATTTTAAAGGATTGATAGTTTAAACCACCAAACCACACTACTATTTGAACATAACTTGCTGTCTTTAAAAAAACAATGTTTTGACATCTGGTACTGCTGTCATCGTAGGGTGTCAGATAACTTCCAGTGATTGTAAGCCTGATGTTACTTTATCAACTGACCTATCTCGTGTCATTCTCTGTTACCCCTCAGGGGCATTGGCTTTCAGAAAATCCTGTGGGTGCTCATGGTAATTTGATGTCATTGAGGAGAGTAGTAATAAATTATAATGCAAGTGTAATTTTCAAAGTGTGCGTATAGGTTATTGGGATCTGTTGAAAACTTTTTTTCATTTATTTCTTTTTTATAATAAGCCAATTGAAGTGTTAGATTTTATAACTATTTAATAACATATATTAAGCACTAAACTTAACAGGTGCATGTTTCAGTTCTCAGGTTACTTAAATTTGAATATTAAAGCTTCTTTCGGGAATAGGAAGTTTGTATCATTTATTAGTATGTGAAATAATTAAGAAAACTTTATTAGGCAGTATGACAGCTAACACAGAACAGTATTGATGGGTGTCCACTATAATGAGTATGATAGATGGTTTCACTGGTGTACACATAGTGATGATGGAAAAGGTATGGTGAATGAATTGTTGCTATGGTATTGTGAGGTACATTTTAGGAGTAGGAAGATCTTAGATTTGGAAAAAATCATAAGTATTCTGAACAAAATAAATCAGGAGCAGAATGTTTATGGCCCTTAAGGCTCAGATTATACAGAAGGAATGAAAACTCAATAATTAAAAAAGAAAGGGAGTAAAGGACAGCAACAAGTCACACAACAAATAAGATAAATAGAATGAGTGTGTCAGTCACTTTTGTTGTCATAGGTAAAGTAGGTTTGACCTTTTTTTAGAGGCAGGAAATATAAATATCTTGTTATAAAATTTTATAATATACTCAACTAAGCAGGAAATATTCGACAGGTGGTAGGGAAAGGTTTCAAAATTCTTCACTTAATGGAGAGGGTGATGAGGGTATGTACCAGAGAAGTGAGAGAATTGGGTTGCAAAACTTTGGTCAGACTTTTCGTTGAATATGGTGGAATAGTATGGGACCCATATTTTAAGTATCAAATACAGAAGTTGGAGGAGGTGCAAAGGAGGGCCGCTAGATTTGTCTCTATAAATTACTGCAGAACACAATCAGTATTCATTGGACGACAGGAGGAAAGTGAAGAGAGTCATGGGAGTGTTGGTGATGAGGCTTGGAAAGATAGTGGTGAAAGAATAACGAGTAGCGCATGGAAGGGAAAAGATCAGTATAACCACAAGCTGACACTCAATTTCATGCATAAGGTAGTGGGAAAGCTTTCATTTTTAGTTAAGGGAGTTAGGGATTGGAATAAATTTCCAAGGTAAGTGATGAATAAGCCCCGGATTCTTAGGTTCGAACCTATTTTGTTCCCAACCTAATATCCTCAAAATTTTAACTTTCTCTTACGTCTACTGTATAAACTAATAATATTCATAAATTTAATAGGACCTAAAATAACCTAATTTTTATGTTATGACCTAAAATGACCTAATTCGGTTTTTAGAACCTAAAATGACCTAATTCGATGTACTGATCCAGTTCGACTGTAATTTTGTTACTTAAACAAATGTCCAACCGGATTAGCTCAAGGCTACGGTCTGTGGAAGACGCCATGGGTTCGAACCCAACCATCAGCTGTTCTGACGTGGTATTCCGTGGTTTTCCTTTTCCCCTCCAGGCAATTGCGGGAACAGTGCCTTATGGACAGGTTACGGGTAGCTCCTTCCTTTTCCCCCTTCCTTCTCAAAAATTTCGTTTTCTTCTTCTACATCGATCCAAATTAATGTTACATGGCGATCCGGCCAGTCACCATCACCAGCTGTATCTATTATTAAGTGAATCCTAAGATCTAAGACACTGCAAATGTGAGCAGTATGGGAATGATCCCTAACATAGTCCGAGGGGTAAAGTCGAACTTGGAGGGTAAACGAACTATGTTTAGGTATAAAATGGAAGAATTTATTTTGAAATTGGAATAACTATTCACCACAATATTAAATGATGTGTTTTAACCTAATTGTTGACAGTAACATTGAGAAAAGCTGTAACAATACGGTGTGGCAACTTCACATTATTACAAAGGTTTACATTCAGTGGAAACAAATCGACAAAGCAAGTTTTAAACATAGCACGTTAAACATTAACTATCTCAGGAACGCAAACCCTTTCTGAGAATTTAACAGTTGTATACCGTCATCGTTCAGTGGTAACACGGAAATTAAAATATTTTGTAGGCCTACATAAGTTTAGTTCCTTAATTAAAAGCAATAATGCCTAAAAAGAAATCCTCAAGAAGTAGTCACCTGCGAGAGTGGTTAGGAACGAATAAGAACTTTTCTAAAGATGAGAGAAAATTATATATTGTCAAGCATGTGTGAAACCAGTAAGTTTAATTTGTTTTATATACATATATCTTTTATAATTTTAAAAAATAAATTAGATTTTATTTGTTTTCATTTGTAAAGTAACGTAAAGTGACAGTGTAGACTGCTGGATGAAATTTCATAATATTAACTGGCTATTATCCGGGGTGTTATATTCAGGTGGGCTATTTGTATTTTTGATTTCTATATAAGTGACTGCAGAAAAATGATCCCACGTACTACAGTATCAGAATTCAGCAACTCATTTGGCAAATGTTACCAGGAGAAACGCTTCCGAACAGAAGCAGAGTTTCATTACAAGTTCAAAACTGGGTGCAGAAGATTCGTTTCACCTGCGTCTGTGTGAAGTTCTCTCAAATATACCAGTTTCAACAGTCCAGAATGCAGTCCTGAAAACCATTTTAGAAGAATTTTGCAACAGAAAAATATGAGATGAATTCACTTTAAGAAAAAATTATTTGCCTCATCTGCAAGTGAAAACCATTGAAGAACTAGTGGACATTGCTGACAACTTCATCTGGTTAAGTGTAGACGAGACGTCAGATGCCTGCGGCAGATATATAGCGTTGTTGTGGGCAAGCTCGCATGTGAGGGACGTAGTATACCCCAAGTCATTATGTGCAGAGAACCTCCAATGACTAACCAGTCTACTGTGGTAATTGCTGTAAGGGATGCATCAAAACTGTTATGGTCCAGAACACGAGGATAAATTGTAGTTGGTGACAGACAGTGCAACTTATATGATAAAGGCAGGGGAGCGTTTGAAGGCATTCCATCTTCGAATGGTCCATGTCACCTGTCTAGCTCATGGGCTGCACCAGGTAGCTGAAAAAATTCGGGAACAGCACACTGTAGTTAAAGAGATAATTCCTTCAGTGAAGAAAATATTCCTGAAAGCGCCAAGTCGAGTAGTTACTTTCATCGATACCCCTCCTTCCTGAGCCAGTAGTGACACGATGTGGGACCTGGCTCTCAGCCACAGTATATTATGCAGAAAACTATGAGAGCATCACGGAGGTAATCGAATCATTAGATGAAAGCGAAGTTATTGCTATAGTAAATGCAAAGAAAGTGTTGCACTTAGTACCAGCTGTACAGAAGTTGAAATATATAAAGGAAAATTTTTACAACCCAGAATTTTCAATCAAGAATTTGGAAGGAGGTACACTACCGTTGACGAAAGCACTTCAAATCACCCAAGAAGTGAGGGCCAAAGTGGCTCCTGGACAAGGAGTCTGTTTTAGCCCGCAGTCCAGATTTCAAGAGGATGGAATAAGGCCGTGTCTACTGTGGTCTAAAGAAACATGAATATTGCCTTGGAATCCTAAGGAAATCGCTGATACAAAGTTCACACCTCTGACCACATGTGACGTAAAGCGTAGTTTTTCCGCATTCAAGAGAATTTGAACGGAAAAAAGAGGAGGATTTACTCCTGAAAATCTGTCAAAATATTTCATTGTTCAGTGTCATATTAGAAGTTTTAAATGAGTTGTTTTCCATACACAATACAGACGAAGTATTTTTAACATAATAGTGGTTTATTTTGCATATTTTAATGTGATCGACCAATGACATGTTGGAAGTTTTTAAGGAGTACTTGACATTGTATTGTAAAGTAAACAATATTTTTAACACTATGGCAGTATATATTGCGTGTTTTAAATTTTATTTCCCTTAAAAACGTGTAAGTTCCTAAATCAGAATTTTAAAAACCTATAAAAGCCTAAAACGTGAGTTGAATAAACCTAAATTTGGTTTTTAGAACCTAAAAATCCGGGGCTTAGTGATGAATAAATGCAGAAGTATATTGGGATGAGAGGGAAGGATTTCATTCAAAGGATTCATGATAATAAAAAAAAAATTAAAAAAAATTAGGGGTTAATAGGTGTCAAGAGAAATTGCTACCAGAGTGTGAGTTCTGCCACAATTAAATTAGATAAGCCTCATGATACAGTAGGTGAGATGCAGTTAGTTGTTAGGAGTAGAGAAGTGAGTATAAATGGAAGGATATGTTGTTATATTATATCCTAGGGAAAAGATGAATAAATGAGGTGCAGGACATAAAATCACAAGTTTATTTCAAACTAGTGCAACAATTTGTCAGTGGCTAGAAGCTATGAGATCACTGCATAGTGAAAGAATGTTGGGAGGGGATAGTATTAACATGTTATGTGTAATAACCTCAGGAAGGAAGTGAAACCAACACTATGACACCGAGCGGGGCGGTGTAACGGTTAGCGTTCTCGCCTCGCATTCGGGAGGACGGCGGTTCGAATCCCCGTCCGGGCATCCAGATTTGGGTTTTCCATGGTTTCCCCAAATCACTCCAGGCAAATACCGGGATGCTTCCTTCAAAAGGCCATGGCCGAATTCCTACCCATTCCTTACCCCCATCCTTGCCCCCCATCCTTTCCCGTCTCTAAAGACCTCGATGTTAAAAAGAGACGTAAAGCAGTTACAAAAAAAACACTATGATGGAGATGACGCTGGTCTTGCACTGCCATGATCAACCATAGTTACAGCCAGTGAGGAGATGTGTTAACCTGGAGGCAGAGATATTGCTTCAGAAAGGGATGTGTCTATAATAGTTGACATGCATCTGAATACCAATGGTATGGGGAAATACACTGTGCAAAATCTGCAAATAGATGACAATTGTGCCTTACGTGCTAGTCAAATTGTAAGGGAGCTCACTTTAAGGTCAGAAGTAACATTACATGTTCTAAATATATATATCATGGAGAATGTTCTATAAATTCAAAGGGGGCATGAGCGCAGTAGAAAGGAAGAACAAACAGTTCAAAAGGTAATAAGTGTGGAGGAAGTAATGGTTACAACAAAACAAATTAAGTATGCAACCTATATGAATGAAAAGGTAGCTTATCAGAGAAATGAACGAGTAGGGCAGTAGGGAAAAAGAAAAACAACTAACTAATTAATAATGGCAGCAAAGAGGGTCATAGAGAATGTCTCCAGGAAGATATGTTAGGGAACTGTGGGAAGAGGCATGAAAGAGAGAGAGAGAGAGAGAGAGAGAGTAGAGGGTAGAGGAGATTTGTAAGGGTTGGGGAAAAGTTTACAAGGAGTAAAAAAGGAGAAAATATTAAACAACTGGTTTTATGAGATCTTTAGGATCTGTCATACAGAGATTGTAGGGGAAAAGCAAGTTCTGTTTTCCACATAAGTAAAATAAGCAAACTTGTAAAGAGTAAGACAAGAAAGTTTAAAGTAGCTGATATAAATAATGATATAAAGAAACATAGAAGTCACACCATACTTTATCATAAAACATTATTTAAATTGTGTCTGCACTGTTTACCAGGGGACTGGAAATTTGCCAGAGGTATAATTTGATATCAGTGACAAACAAACTGATGTTGGATGTTTGTAAAGAAAGCAAGTTGTTTCAGAATAAGCAACATGGTTTTTATAATATGTTATACAGTAGAACTCCAATTATCTCAATCAATTAGGACCAGACCCCATTTGAATTATCAAAATTTGGATAATTGGATTTTTTTCCAAAAAAGGGTCTTTTAATTAATGTATGTTGAAAATAGGAGAAAAACATTATTTTCAAAGAAAATAGCTTTTAATTAATTAAATTAAAAGGCAACACTTTTACACATTAAGTGTACTTACAACTGCTGTACAGTATGTACATACCGTACTGTAAATAAAAGTCCTTGCTGGAGATCTCGGTCAAAGTAAGCTGTTTTACTGTATTAATCCGTTTTCTGACAGCCAAGTCGCGCATACGCTTGATAGTGAGAAGTTGCATGTAGTCACATGCGGGTTGATGCTCCATCCACTTCAATGCAGTTTCAAGGCTGGCAAATGCTTGACTAGCTGATAGTCCAGGGCCTGCTTCAACTTTGACATTAAATTCATCTTCTTCCTCGACACTTTTTTCTCTCACACTTTCAATAAGTTCAACCTCATTTAGAATTTCATACCCAGGGTCTGAAGAATCACACACCACCCACTCTCCTATGTCTTCAGCACTAATTTCTGAATATCCAGGAATATTCAAAAGAATTTTTTCTGAATTTCTCAAGTGACACGTCATACCCATCTTCTCCTCTCTCTTCCCTTTCCTTTTCTTAAGCTTCTTTTTCCTTAAGCTTCTTTTTCCTTAAGCTTCCACCACCATGTAAAACCTCTTTTTTTTAACAGACTGGTCCATTGGTTACAACAGGCCTGTGACGTTTGGCAGTAAAAATATTGTTTTAAACTGGCCATTCCTTGTTTCCAACAATTCTTTGGTGGGATGAGTTAAAAAAGTGATTCAAATATTCAGCGATTTGGATAGTCAGAGTTCAGATAATTGGAATTCTACTGTACATATAAATCCCAATGAGTTGTGTCCAAGGCAAGTAATGGAGAAGGGAGACCAGGTTGCAGGTGTTGGTCTTGATTTCTCTAAGGCTGTAAGTAACCATGAACCGGTGGTGAATAAGGTTAAAACTGATTGTAAAGTGTGCGTTAAGAGAGCAGAGTCGAACTATTTTGGTACAGGGACCAAGCTGGCAAAGAGTACATTAGCTGGCAAGATAAGATAGACAGTAAACTTTAGAGCTAAACAGAGAGGAAAAGAGTGGAAAGGTTACACCAATCAGTAGTCTCTGGTGTAAAGTAACACATGATTGGCTGATCAAATCTTGTGATGTCTATAGAGGGTTATGACTGGCTGCATGACTAAGGAGAAGCAGAGCAGCCACGTTTTTAGTCATTGACAAGTGGTGGTGATGGTTTAACATGTCCGTCGCTTGTGGTGGGCTCACGTGTGGACCATATGCCACATTCCGTGGGGTTGTTGGTATAACCTGCTATCACTGCTAGCAGAACGTGAACCACGGAAACTGTCAGATTCGTGCGGTATCCCAGTTAATGATGAAGTGTGCCTTGACTCTTCGAAGTACAGTGCCTGAACTATCATTGTAATGTGGGACTGGTACTAGCCTGGGCATTTGTGATTTGGAATAAGCAGTTTAAAACTGACTTTCTGAATCTTAACGAACATTCTTTAGCAGTAACCTGTTAGTGACAAGCATTTGTACTGGAACTCCTGATTAATTTCCTGAATCCCAGATGGCAACTATTGTTGAGAAATCCTATCCAGTGCCAAACTTCTTACCAGTCCTATTACAGTCAAAATTATTTCTATCAAGTCTCCAAACCATAACAAGGTAAGGAAAAGTACTTTCTGAAAGACAGTGGTGGAGCAGCGTCATCGTATGTAGGCTGGCCACAAGTGTAAGGTTGGGAGACCACCCAGCCAACAAACAGTACATTTACAAGTACACCTACGAATATTTCCTCATCACATGATGTGTGAATCAGATTTGTCTTGATGAGTGAAGGTATCCCTAGGACGTAAAAAGAAAACAGAATAGAAATTGTTGTATCAGAGGAGACAGAAACTAAAACCATAATGCCCCATTATAATATAGTGGGATGATTGCTATTCATTATTTTAATGGATGATTCTGTTGTTGAGTCATAGTAAGAATTAGATTTTTACAGATGATGTAATACTGTGCAACAGAATTACAACAAGGATTAAAAACAGTTTCAAGGAGACATGGAGAGGAAATAGTACTGAACAGATCATGATGGAATTGAGAAAAATGCTGAAAATAATCAACCTAACAAGATACTTGGAAGGGAAAAAATTTATATAATTTTATTATGGCAAAGGGGTGATTTATTGTTGCATAAATCCAAATATTTTTGCATTATTTTTATAATAATCTCAGTTAGAAATGTCATATTGGGAAGGTTATTATGGTAAGATTTCAAAATCAATCTGGTACAGAGAATGATTAGGGAATGTAGTAGAGAGGTAACAAAACTGAGCTTCAAAACCTTGGTTAGTGTCCTGCTTGAGTACAGTAGAGTATAGGAATCACCTAACAGGTGTGAAATGCAGTAGTTAGAGAAAGTGCTTAATTTATTTGTGGTAACTGATATGATAAAGATGTGGAGACATTTTGATATAGGAGGCATTAAAGAAAGTGGTGAAAAGATATGTAATAGTAGATCTGTGTAGATACTGTGCAAAGAATTTGTGGTGAAGTGTAGAAGAGAAGAGATGACCATGACTATTAATAGACATTCGATTTCAGTCTTGTACATGAGCTTTATCTTGATGTTGATAGTAAATTTCACACTTGTGGCAGAGTACACGCATAATTATTTTTTGTTAGATTGGTTTTAGCACGTTTTTAGGCATGACAGTTAATTTGGCTTTCATTATGTGCCTTTTGAGCAGTGTATCTATATGAATTGTTGATGGTAATAACTATATTCAGCAAGTGGAAATTAGTTAATACTTTTGTGTTTAAAATTATCTTTCTCATGGTTTATAATGTGATTTTCATTTAAAACATGCAAAATAGTTCTATCATGTGCCATTACTTCTGCTGCAATGATAACATTTTGTAGAAAAAAAAAATTGTTTTAATAGTTTTTTTTTAATCCAAGAATGATGCTGTGACATTCAAAGAGTACAAAAATTTTCAATCTTGATTCATCAGGGACTGAGTGCATTTTTTAAAATAACTTTCAAGGGAAAAATAGTATTCCTATATGTGTATATGAATAAAATTTCCTACCAAATTATGTTGTAACTTAAAGTTCTAAATTAATTTAGTGAACAAAATTTAGTTATCCATACAATAAACCATCAGTTCATCGCACATAACCAAATACCAAGCAGTCCAGATAATTTTAAACACTTATATGCTGTATTATTTAGAGCAGTCTTGAATGAATATAAAATTCAGACCCATTGCTCAAAATAATTATTACAAATTGTAGTTTCAGTGATATGAAGTAACATTAAGTATTTATCATTATTTCAGAATGGTGATTACCAGCTGAACTATCGAGTATACCATCTTTGCTTCTCAAACTTCCTATTAGGCAGACACCCTCATGGACCGGGTCAGTTTATATTTGGTGCATTTGAAGGACCAACAAAATATTCAACAATTTTTCCTGTAGACTACAGTGCTTTTAACAGTCCTCCCCAAGCATTGGAACAGTACAGTCCACATAAAAAAAGCAATAGACATTCAGTTATTGTTTGAAGAAACATGTGACATATTTTTTTATAATCTAATTTCTTCTCAGGCTTACAGTATTAGTTAGTTCACACCATATCAGATATTGGACTGTTCTGTATTTATTGTAGTCTTAATGTCTAAAATACATTCTTCAGTGCTGCATTGAACCTCTAGCAACTGTCATGAAAGGAAATTAGAATAATAGTGAAGAAGAAAACTAACAATATATTAAATTACTGACATCTTCTAAAGATTAGATTTTTTTGCTGAAAATTAAGGTTTTATAAGAACACCAATAGAATGGAATCTTTAGAAATCTATAATTTACCTTTTATATTAGGTTTAGGCATCATGTGATATGGATTTTCCTTACATTTGAAGAAAAATATCACATTTAAATTTCATTGCTACAAAACTTTTCATAGGTTAAGTTATTACAACAAGTAGATGCAGGTGTGGTTAAAAGTATTACCTCTTTCAACAGTATTCACATATTATAAGAAAATGTACTCAACTCTCAAAGCCACTAATGTTAAAAATAAAGTTAAGTTGACAAGGTTATAAATATATGAATTCATGTGAAGAAATATGATTTTATAAGCATGTGTGACAGCCTCATACACTTGAGATAAATGTAATTGTTTACCAAAGTTGTAAAAGTGAAGTAATATGTATCTGTTACGATAAGTAGACAATTTGAATATAAAATAAAAGACTTGTTTTTAGAGCAATTTTGGTATATAGAGTTTTTTGTTTGATGTTGAGTATAAGCAACTACACTATTATAAGTCTGTAAGCAAGCTGTATGTTTCTGAGGTATGAAATGGTATCATGCAAAAACTACCGCAGCAATTTGGGCAATGTTTTCAAACTTTTAGAGCTTATAATCTGAATTAAAATTTGTGAAAATAGCTTATGACTTCTATGTAGCATGGAATGGAACCGCTTTGATAACAGAGAAATATGCCCCAAGATCTTAAAACAAATAGTTCATTTGGGAATTGTCATTATAAATTTGCATTTTGCCAACACTAAAGAACCTACTTTGTAGCCGGTACTATCACCTTTACTCATTGCTTTTCACAGATATTAAATACATTGCTTTCCAGGGATTAAAGCAAGAATATTGTTACATATTCAATGATGTGTTCTGTTTAAAAGTGGGAAAATTATTTCAATTGATAAATTAATAATTCTGGAGAAGGAAATATAAATATTTTCTTAAATTAATTTTTTAAAGTCATATCTTCAGCAAAAAGTAAAATGATGATTATATATCAACTATCTTCGAAGCCTGTCAGAAATAAAGTGTTTAATGCAGTGCTCTAGCAATTACTAATTCAAAGTTTCTTAATTAAATAGAATTGTTTTTAAATAATGCTCATAACCCCTGTAGTTTTGTATTGTAGTTATATTGTAATTAAGTTGGAACTTCTTACGTACTATTGTGTTAATTATGACAGCAATGAAATTAAAAATTAACAAGTAATTCTAAACCGTATGCTACATCCTGTAAATTGCAAAACTAAAATCTATCATGCCTTATGCTTTAACAAAGCTTATGAGTTGTCATTCTGTTCCAGGCTGTATTTGAACCTAATCACAACCTCCACCAATATTGCCACTCCAAAATCAAAGCTCCTTTCACTTGTGTATTAATACATTAAATGTATCGCAACTGAAACTTGCCCGTTGGAACTATGTACATGCTGGTGAAATAATCAGAAATATGATGTCAGTAAAAGCAAAGGAAATGAAAAAAATTCTAAAAGAACTTATGTGATATGGCATAACATCCACACAAATTTCTATTTTAAATTAGAAATAATTGATCGAATCGATATGTCAAAATTAAACCAATATCCTAACAGCACATAATTTTACTTTTTAGATGATAAATACCAATGAAATTGTTTATTATTATTATTATAGACTAAATAAATTTTTATCATTACAACATTTATTACTATTACTGTAATTTTTTATTAAAGAAAATTTCTATATACTATAACACACTTCCAAGCAGATGAAGTTACGGGTAACTGCTATTTAATAATAATAATTTTGCAGTGGTCCAAATTAGAGCGTACCAAGAATTAATTTGGGATGAAATTTGTTAGACATATTTCTTAGGAAGTAATGTTTCAGAAAATGTGCATATTAATGCCATAAAATTCATACTAACGCTGTAAAATGGCTTGAAATGTAGGTAGTTGTATACAAGTTATTATGCAAGAAATACATATTATTACCTATGGCAGAAAAAAGTATTCATATAATATTACGAAAACTTGCCAGCAATTTTATATTCATTGCTCCAGATGCTATTGTTGGTGGCAAAGGTGTGTTTAGATAAGGCCGCTAACTGAACTGCCAACGCATACAGTAACTTTCATGTTGCATTATGTCCTTTTGCTTTAACATACACTATATATGTGGAAATTGTGTATCAAATATCTAACCAAAGGGATAAAGGCTTCTTGTTACGGGACCATTACCGATAAATTATTATTATTATTATTTTTTTTTTTTTTTTTTTTTTTTTTTTTTTTTTTTTTTTTTTTTTTTTTTTTTTTTTAAAAAAAAAAAGCTCCAATTTCTTGTATTGCATTAAAATATAAGTCGAACATCAGTATGGGAACCAAATCTAAGGTAATAACTAAAGGAGGAGAAGTTTTAGATGCAATTTACATTTTCTGTTTCTCCACATTAATATTTGGCTGTCATTTTACTAGTTACAAATTTCTTCAAAATTTATTTGTTTATTATTTATTTTAATTTTTCATTTTAAAATTCCAAACCCTTTGGTTACATTATTAATTCTATCACCACCTACGATTATATATATTTATATATAACACCTCAGTCTCTCCCAACATACTGATAATTCACTCAGTTCATGTGTTAAACTTAGGTGTGTGCACACCTCCCGAACCACATGACTTGTTCCCTACAACATGAATAAGGTGTAAAACTGAAATATTGTGTGTTTTAGTGTACATCATATATGTTTTTCTCTGATTGCAGCTTTCAACTTTGGTGAGTGACAAGTCATTTTCCCTTTCCTTGTTATTTATATTGCATAAAGTTACTTCCTTTTTCCTAGTTTCATAACAATATAATTGGTGGTTTTTAAGAATTTGTGTTTCTAATTTCTTGTAATTTTATTATTAGAAATAATACAATGTGAATTGCAGGTCAAGTGTCTAACACAATATTAATATAACACCACAAGTTTTGTCTGATTTACCCATCGTAACAACTTAGATTCAGGTACACAGCCATTTCCCTGTTTACGAACAAGCTATCTTCCAGAATGCCATTTGTTTCTTGAATTTTTCGTAACAAAGTATTTAATGTTATTTTAAAACTATCTTACTCTTCACCTCCATTCAGGTAAGAGATATTGTAAAGACAAAATAATATTTAACTCCATTTAATCCTAAAACACAATTTACTGCGGAGTATTGTACTTTATAGATTACTTTGGATAATGGAAACAAAGAAACTGCTGCAAGGCACTGAAAATAAGATAGGATAGGGAAAAATAAATAGAGACCCGTCACTTACCACAGATCAAGGCAGGAGGGCGAGACGAACACGTAAAAACACAAAAACATAAACAAATTGCACAATATTTCAACATGAGTCTTAGTCATGTTAGATGCGAGACATATGGCGGAGGGAAAGATGTGGTCACATCCCAACCCGTCACAGTGGTGGGACCCCTATCCTATCTTATTTATAGATTACTTTGGTAATACAAATCATGATGAGCAGGAATTTTTGGCTCTGTTCATATGAGCTAGTCAGGACACTGTAGGATTGGATTCCATGTTAAACTGTAGGTCCCTGAAGAAAGCAAATGGTCATCCTACCACTGACACACTGGCGTAGTGCAACTCTTGAAAGAGTATCCAACCAATCTTCAAGGTAGTGAACTATGTTTTTAACATAAAACCTATGTTACATAAATTTTATTAAATTGATGTTGTATACTGTATCAAGAAATTTCTCAGCTGCTGCTTTGTAAGTATTCACCGCTTTACTGCTACTGGAAATGTGATGTCTAAGGTTGAATAGTCACAGGAAAACATGCATATTCAAACTCTGGATCACCTGGTAGTAGCCATAACAAAAATAAATTTATCAGTTGCTACACAGTTGGAGTAATTAGAATTTTGCCCGTAGATACCAGTTACTCAGAACTCTGATGATGGAAACTGATATACCAACACATTTTGGGTATCAGACATTCCCCAGGTCTTGATCTTAAACTCTTTCTGTATTTGTTAAAAAAAGAGAAAAAAAGGTGTGTGTGTGTGTGTGTGTGTGTGTGTGTGTGTGTGTGTGTGTGTATGTGTATGTGTGTGATTCATTAGCTAATATTTCATTATTGTTATTCCTCATATAATGATGTTTTCCATTTCATATCTATTTGTTAATAATATGTAAACTGAACCAAGTTAAAAAATATTGAATCACTTCACTCATCAACATTAAACTGCTTTTCATTAATTAAATTGAATAAACTATATAAATTTACCCTTATTTTATTGAAGAAAAAAATTCTGACAATTTTTCATGGCCCCTATTTCATGTGTTAAGTTTACAGAATAAATTACTTTTACATAACTGGACTCTGTGTGATAAATATTCAATTGCCGCAAACATTTACAAATAAACATTCGAAACATGAAATCATGTTATCTTCCAATCTTATAGCAATCTATCGCTATATAAACCTAAAAATATGTACAATTTCTTATGACACAAATGTAAGACTGATTGTAAGTCTGGAATTTAATGAAATGCAGATTTCCAGTAACTGATTAAATTAGTTAAGAATAAGGGGTCTTGGAGGTATTATTAGTTATATAACTTTAATTCTGTAATTACAGTAGGCACTTATCGAAATATTAACTGTGAAAATGAAGTAATTATTTAAATGGCATTTTTATTTCAGTAAAACATAATTATGTACATAAAGGTTGCACAAAAATACTGGCAAAGGCACACTGTTTTTAATGTAAAAAGTCAATAAAATAACATTCCTAAAACGATATTCTCTATAGTTCTCACTTTGATAAAATAAAATAAAAAACTATGGAAAAAATAACTTCACGTATTTCTCTTTTTAAAAATCATTTTAGTTTGCACTTTAGAGGAGATCATACACAAATGTAAAACATGTACACATATCACAAAATAGGCAGGTACGTCCACAGGTAAACAAGATAAAAAAATTTAATACATCAGTATCATCTTTTATCTGTTACGCTACATGTTAATTTACTGAAGTCATCATTTAACAACCTGTCTAAAGGATCTTCATTACTTTTAACTGATGATGCAGTATTTTCTTCTTGGTTAAAACCAGAATTAAAAATAACAGCAGTGAGTGGATCACTCTTCTGTACATTGCTACACTCACTTTTGCTTCCTGGAGATGATTGTTGAAGCGGTGTCCTATGTTCACTTTTCCTTCCTTCCTTGGTCCACACTGGCCTGGCAGTAAAATTCAGAGACATCTGACTGAAACATCAAAAACCCACACAAAATATATTTAAGAAGAAAGATAAAACCACAGAGTCATTCAACCCCATTTTAGAACTGTTACTGTTATTTATATTTGCATTGCTGTTACATAAAACAATCGTGCTATATCAAAAAGAAAAACCCCCAGCGTCAAATAACAAAGTACCAGACCACATATTATTGTGTATCAATGCAACAATGCTGCTTTGAAATAAACAGATTACTAAGTAACATTGTAGTAAATGAACGTTAGAACAGGTAATCAACTGGCAAAGTAAACAGATTATAACAATAGACTAAGAAAATGTTGTAAGGCGTTATGAATTCTGATAATGATAGGAAAAGTAAACCCTTTGTTAATGAAGTTGGTCCCACACAATTGTTCTCCTGCTTCCACGCGTAGCCAATCCATGCCAGCGAGCAGCATGATACACTCTCTCTCTTTTTCTTTTTTTACTTATGGCTTTACGTCTCATTAATGTTGAGGTAATTAGTGGCAGGAAAATACTGGAGACCAGGAATGGGAAGGAATTTGGCCATGGCCTTCTGAAGGAAGCATCCTGGTATTTGCCTGGGGATACCATGGAAAACCCAAATCTGGATGCCCGGACGGGGATTCGAACCGGAATCCTACCGAATGCAAGGTCAGAGCATTAACTGCTCACCAACCACACTTGGTTAGCATGTTAGAATCTCTCTTATAATTACAAGATAAATGAAAATATCCATTAGTTTGATTTATCTTGTTGTAGTTCTCATAATGGATTTACTTTCTCTATCCTCAACTGAATTAAATATATTTTTCTCTAAATATCCAATAAAAAAACACAATTTTTTCACTTAAACATGAGAACTTAATCCCAGTATAGGCTAAATACACTTTCCCCTTCTGAGGACAAGGTTCGAGTACTGGACCCAGCATATCCGCCATCCCAATTGTGTGTGTTTTTTTTTTTTTTTTTTTTTTTTTTTTTTTTTTTTTTTTTTTTTTTTTTTTTTTGCACTCAACTAGGGAAGCATCCATTAATTATGTTAAGCATTTCTTTTCTTAAATTTCGAACCATCACTCCCTTGGTGAGATTGAGCACATAATTTTAAAGATATATTTTTTTTAGCTGTACTGCTCTTTGAAGGGTAGCAATCTGAAACAAAAGTTTGATGTGAGAATTTTATCGACCCCCTCTACTCCTTCAATAAGATGATGTGAGATTTTGCCTGAACTCCTCCCCCGCCTTCAAGCTTAGGTTAATGTTGGTATGGTCCCCAATGTTGAACTCATAAACGATGCATTCCACATACAAAAAATACACCAATCATGGAGGACATATATAAATCGCAGACTGATGGCAACACCTAATCTTCTCCCACTAGAAAAGGTTCCTTTCAGCAAGCAGGAAGGTCACCAATCCACCACTGATGCAGGCGTGGTGACTAGCTTCACATCCTGAACAGCCAAAACACATTCAGAACATTTTGTAGCTATCTCGAAAAGGCAACTACATGAAATTCACATAATTGCTCTCATGATATTTCACCACTACAGGTTTGGTTACTAAGAAAAGCCACAACACATTCTGAACTTTAGCTGATCGGGCGGGTTGCAAATACACATTCCAAATCTTAATTAATAATCAGGTGATGTTAAGAAAATAAAACACTCTTTTCCATTACCCTTTATTTATCTTTAAACATAGTCTGATATAAGTTGACAGTAAAATTATTCAAATAAAGAAAGTTGGTAAGAAAATTACCAATAATATTTCAAAGTTATTTATTTTTACAAAAAATATTACCGTGACATTTTACCAAGTGTAGCATTTGAGAAGGAAAGCTCTGGCCTTGCATTCAGGAGGACTCAGGTTCGAATCCCCATCTGGCGATCAAGATTTAGTTTTCCATGGTTTCCCCAAATCACTCCAGGTGAATGCCAGGATGGTTCCTTTAAAATGGCCATGGCTGAATTGATTTCTGTTCCTTGCCCCCAGTCTTTTTCTGCCTTTAATGACCTCTATGTTGACATAGTGTAAAACCATAAACCAAAATAAGTGACATTTTGGGTTACAATTTATGTTCTTTAACCTGTTGCAACCAAGGCATGATGGGCAGGTTGTAAATACGTATTCTGAATCTTAATTAACAACCAAGTGATGTTAAAAAAATTCATTACAGTTTCTTTATCTTAACCATAGTCTGATATAAGTTATCAATACTGCATCTTTTAGAGTGACAGATTATTTTAGAAATAGCTGAAAATTAAATCTAATAAGAAGTGGTGTTATTTGTGAAAATGAGACCTCAGGAGCTAACAAGTGTTCAGTGTGTCATGAATATATTCACATTATCTGTGGAGAAAGCAATGAGAATAATGGGTTTGTTACAAATAATTCGTCACTGATGATGCCTCGACGAGAGGTGAAACGTGTACGATGCACCAATAAATAAATTAAACAGCTGCATTGGTGTTATTTATCAACTAGTAATTACTTGTAAGCTCTGTTTAAGAAAGAACAGCATCAATGTAGAGAGAGTAAATGCCAACTCCAGCCAAGAGAAACAGGCACATACAATGAATTCACTGTCCAACTAAAAATTTCCTGTAGTTGAAATTGGCTCTACTGCTTTAATTAGAGTACCCGAAGCTGATGAGGACGTGCAGCTCCCAGCAATATTTTAGCTATTGTTATGAGCATTATCAGGTCTCTATTAGTTAGTAAGCAAGGAAAGTCTTCTCAATCAACTTTATGCTCATAACGAATTTACAATTTCTCATAGTAACTTAAACATTGGGGACATCTCTCAACTCCTTTAACACTTTGCTCAGCATTTATGTTACCATCTTGAAGTCAGCATGGCTTTATAATGTGTCACTGTAAAAGATGCTGTATTGATAAAAAAAAAAATGCAAATGTTGCTCAAAGAAATTAAAATGTAATTCAAAATGACATGGTAATAGTTTTTGTAAAAGTAAATAAATCTGCAACATTACTGGTAATTTTATTGCCAACTTTCTTTATTTTAATAATTTTACTGCCAACTTATATCAGACAATGTTTAAAGATAAAGAAATGGTAATGACAAAGAGAGTTATATTTTCTTACCATCATCTGATTAGTAATTAACATTCAGAATATGTAGTTACAACCTGCCCGTCGTGTCGTCGTTGCATCACAGTTAATGTTTAGAACACATTGTGGCTTTCCTTAATAACAACAATGCATTATGGTCAAATATCATGACAATTTTGTGGCCTTTTTGAGATAGGCACAATGTGTTCTGGCTGTTTTTGTCAGTGCCACAATGTGAAAAACTTGTTGTTCCCATTTTAAAGAAACCACAATATATATATATATATATATATATATATTTTTTTTTTCACTCGCTGAGCATTTTCAATCTTTGAGCGTAACATATACATATACGAAAACAAAGGTGATTTAAAGAGGCTTAGATTATACTTTCAATAGGAGAATACAGTGCTTACCAAAGAGAAGGTTACTGTGGCATTAGAACACGGAAAAACATACACATCCAAATTTATAACATATATATACTAGTTGGTGCCAACGACTTTGTTCGTGGTTATCAAGAACCCTAAATATTTCCAGGATAATAAGTAGTCTATGTTACTCACTACCAAATCAGCAACCTGCCCGTTAAAGTCCCATCTAAATCGGTTAACACACTAAATATGTTGCATATAAATTATTTATATTTATTAATATATTCTATAAGATTCCAAAGATTTTTAGAACACTTTGGTCCAATTACAAAAATTCCCTAGGTTGGCCACTTTCAACCACCATTTCTCCCACATCTCACAGCTAACATAAAGCAACCACCATAGTGCACGATAGGAGACTCAAGGCTACTCCCACACACAAATATCAGTGGTCTGTGCTAGATAGTTGTGGCTGCCAAGTGAAATATATGGACACAGATGTCTACTTTTATATTTTGTCTACTACTATATCTCCAAAACCCTCACAGCTTGTAAGGATCTTGGAATTTTGGCAAATTCTAGTTTTGCTTAGGCGGGACTTAGAAATTTTGTGAAGTATAGTTTTCAACCTTAAGGAATTTCCCTGTAATCTTGCTCATAGTTGTAATTCATTATAATAATCATTTTAAAGTGTAATTATCATATCGGGAAACGTTTGGTTTAGGAGATATTTAGGTTTGTTCATGTTTTGAAACACGCGGTCGGAAAGTGTAAATTCTAAGATTTGCAATATCTCTAAATCGCGTAAAGCTACAACCGAACTTTTATCACCAGCTGTAGTCAGCACTATCCCCGATATTTTGGTAATAAAATGAAATAATTTGGCAAAGTTTAATTAGTGATTTTAATTAAGAGAAAATAATAAGCTTTTTTATTAAGAGAGATATCAATTTAAATTTTACATTAGCAGATAGCCCTAATTAAGACGATTTCAGACATATATGGGTTTTCATCAAAAGTTTAAGCATTTGTCCGGAAATTAAGTTTTTGTAAAGTAGATTGTCGCGGATTGTTGTGCACGCGCGTAAAAAGTTCCAGAACACTTAGGGATTTTACCCAAATTTGAATGTATCACTACGCGGAGTCTTAAACAGCTAAAACTCAAAAATTAATTACTCTAAATTTCTCAAGAGACTGCCGCTGGACTTCTAGTAGATAAGTCTGGGTACTGTTGAAGTGTGAACATTTTTAATAGTCGGGATCTTCAAATAAATTTCGTACTCTTTGAGCTACGCGGAGGCAAAAAGATGTGATACAGTTGCTGACATCACTGGTTCTCGTGGTTTCGATAAAAGAGCCGGTCTGTGGCTGTCCGGTGGTCTGTTCCGGTCTGTCTGTTCCTGCCTGGCGTCGGTTTCGGTCTGTCTTTCGTCGCGCTGGTTGTAACTCGCCATGTGGGCTAGTTCAACCATGTTAGATCGTGTCGTGTTATCTCGTAACCTTAATGACTGTAAAGACTTGTAAATTTACTAAAGGGGTTTGGTCGGTTCAAAATTTCTCTCCACAATCTGTAATCGTTGGTAAAGATAGTTCGATATGCCTGCTCAACTGTAAATGCATTTTTGAACTTTTGACTTTGAAGAATAAAACTTTGGATTTTACTAACAGTAAACTTGTGTGCTTCAGTTGTTAGCATAAAACCCTTTTCAATATTTGGGGCTGAAATCAAATATTGTGGCGACCTGAGCATTTAGTTGAGTAATCCTGGCTACATGGTCAAATCAAATCCAAATTATTTACCGAGTTTTTAAGAGAACTGTTAGTCGACAAGAGTGTAAGTTAAGGCACTTAGGCGATACTACAACCCCGGTATCGGCCTTTGTCCTTACAAGCTACCGCAATCCAAACACCATAGTGCAAGATGGGACACTCAAGGCTATAACCACACACAAACATCAGTAGTACTACCTTTGAGACCGTCACATGACGGTTTGAATGCAATATTCTGGCAGTTCATTTTTTTTGCAGTTGGTTAATTATACAGAATTGATATTACATAATGCTAATGGCCTTGATTTTGTAATTTTCTACATATTTCATTTGCAGTTCACATTGCCATACAGTAGTAACTTCTACTGAATTAATGACAACGGAAGTAAAGAACCAATGAAATTAAATCAAATTAGGAATCCCAAAAACTTTTGTTATCCACGTAATATCAGTTTTAAATCCTATTCCAGGCACAATTCAGCACGTTAAATATAGAACTACTTCCACCCGCATTAATTAATACCTTTAGTAACATGGCACTTATGAAAGCAGTTTAATTGATTTGTAAAACTCATTGGCGAATGAATTATGCTGTAACAAAATGTGTTAGTTACTATTCTGGTCAACTTAACCACAACCTCCACTAATATTGCGTTCGAAAATCATAGCTTTTATTACCCTCATATCAATAACGACGAGTATCACCTATGGTGGTAGTAGGAATTTATTCAGGAAAAGCTTGTAAGGAAAAATGAATAACGATGGGGTCTACTGGAGATCGCAATTCCGCCAAAATAACATTCAGTAATGACGCCATTATACTGCTGTAGTCAATTGCAAGACATTATTTTCAAGCAGTAATTCTGTTGTAATACAGCCTATACCATTATTTTCAAGCAGGAATTAGGTTGTATTACAGCCTGCACCGGCATAATACAGTTAAATGTAATTCGGGAAGTATTTCTAGAGGAGTCTTGCATTTTACTACGGCAATTCCTGGAGGAATCGAGAGATCCAGTAATCATGATTTATTTACTTGACTTTATTTTACTTTAAATGACGGAAAGTATAACATACAAAAATGTATAAACGTGAACAAATACCACTAATGAAATAAATAAACTTTAATCAAGCAGCAACATTAGCGAAAGTTTTAAGTAAATTAAAATTGAGCATAGGCCAGAATGTGATTTGGAATTTACCAATAGCAGAGACCTTGCGGTTGCGTATTTATGAAACTGTGTAAATAATCTCTAATATCTCTGCTCGCCACTATTTGGCTGCAAGAATATCGCTGTTGAATTGCTATTTATAAATTGAGCTGGTAAAAAGGTTACCTTAAATCTCATTTAATAGCTAACACATTTATCAAATACTAAGGGTATCATCTAAGATGGTAGTAGGAATTTATTCTGGAAAAGCTTGTAAGGAAAAGAATCATTTTTAACTATATCTTTCGTTATATGAATACGTTACTCTGGTTAGATTATCAGAGCACTTGGTTAGGATTTTACATAAATAAATGCATTTTACGTTAGATGAGGGAGACTATAATTTTGAAAATGAATAAACGTTATTTATTTGACTGGTACATTTCGCTATTACGTACGTACGATTCTCTGAGTTTTTAATAAACTTCATTGTTTCTTATCTTCTGCCAAAATAATTCTTAGGTTATGTTTTAATCTAGTACTTATAACTGATACAGGTAATATAACGTAAACATAGACTACCCTTACATGAATTTTTGCATCTGGTTGTCGTAGATAAATAAAAAGCAATATGTAAATTTAAACGAACGTACTAATTGTAACTTTGTGACATATAATTGCCTCGCATTATTTTTTTGCCCCTTGGTCTCCGTATTTCTAATATCTCTGTTCACTGCTATTTTGCGGCAATAATATCATTGTTTAATTGCGAGTGTCACATCACTTATACAGTAAATAGTCATACCCTTGATGATTTAAATCTAATAAAAATGTTATCTTAAATATCATTTAATTATTAACAAATGAATCAAAAACTAAGGGTATCATATATAATGGTAGAAGGAATTTATTATGGAAAACCTTATAAAGACAAATGAATAAGTTATTTTTAATGATATCTTTCGTTATATGCATACGTTACTCTGGTTAGATTATCAGAGTATTTGGTTAGGATTTTACATAAATAAATGCATTTTACTTTAGATGATGGAGAATATAATTTCGAAAATGGATAACTGTTATTTATTTGACTAATACATTTCACATTACGTTTCGCCGAGTTTTTAATAAACTTCATTGTTTCTTACCGTCTGCCAAAAAAATTCTTATGTTATTGTTTAATTTAGTCCTTATAACTGATACAGATAAAATAGCATAAATATTGAATCTCCTTCTCCTCAAAGGAATTTCTGCGTCTAGCTGTAAATAAATGAAAATCAAGATGACTGTACGAATGTAATATGGTGGTTGTTGATTGGCGAGTGAAGGCTATCACGTGACCGCTCTCCAACCAATAGCTATAATAGCTATAGATAACGTAAGCAGACTTCAAATTAGCGTTTTACATAATAGGATGCGCTAAGCAGTAGTGGTTGCAAAGTGAAATATAGGGATACACGTTTATGGTCAAAATATGAAAATGACCTAGGTTGAACACTTTCAACCACCATACTCCCACACCCCCACATTTACAACATGCAACCACTATAGAGCATGATGAAAGACTCGTGGCTACTGTGAAACACAAACACCAGCAGTCTGCACAGATAGTTCAGGGTGCAAAGTGAAATTAGGGACACATGTCTATTTTTATATTAGGTTTACTATTTTCAACCAACATATCTACCACAACCTCGCAGCTACCGACATGCAACCACCATAGTGCATGATGGGAGACTTGAGGCTGCTGCCACACACAAATAGCAGTGGTCTCTGCTAGGTAGTTGTGCTGAAAGTGAAATATAAAGACACACACATCTTTGATTGAAATAAGAAAATGCCCTTGGTTGACCACTTTCAACCTTCATATATATCTCCCACAGCTACCGATATGCAACCACCACAGTACATGATGGAAGACTTGAGGCTGCTATCACACACAAAACACCAGTGGTCTGCACTAGATAGCTGTGGCTGCAGATTGAAATTGGGGTCACACATGTCTATTACACCTATTTATATATATACTAGCTGACCTGGCAATGCTTCACTATTGCTAGACATATAGATTAAATGAATACATTCTGATGTTTGTATTTAGTTAAAATTAGATATCTACTTATAAATTTTAACTACTGTTTCATTCAATTTGAAATTCATTGCAATGGTTTGGAACACACAATGTTTTTGGTGATTCCATTCGCCATATAAACAGGACTAGTCAAAATTACTGCAGTGATTTCAGAAAATTACTACAGATTTATTATTTGACATAGGCTTACAAGATTACACAGATATATAAACAAACTGTGAAAGTTTTTTTGAGTGTCTACAGATGCTCGATATGTGCACCTTTAGTGACTCTGCACACATCAAGTCTATAGTTGAATTCTTCCCATACCCAATGCAGCATGTCTCTGTCAATGAGAGCAAATGCACTGGTGATGTGAACCCACAGGTCTGGTAGATCAACTGGTACTGGTGGCATGAACACTGTGTCTTTTATGAAACCCCAAACAAAAAACTCTCAGGGGGTTAGGTCAGGTGAACGAGGAGGCCATGACATTGGCTGATGATCAGCATCCCCAGCATGACCAATCCATCTTTTTGGAATCCTGGTGTTTAGGAAATTACGGACAACTAGAGAAAAATTAGTTGGAGCAATAGCCTGCTGGAAAATGAAATCTTCACTGTCAGCTTCCAGAAGTGGCATGAGCCAATTCTGCAACATTTGCAGATAGATTTTCCCTGTGGTCGTCTCCTTATTAAAGAAAAAAGGTCCATAAAGTTTCTTTCATTAGATCGCGCAAAACACGTTCACTTTGGGAGAGTCATGAACATGCTGCACATAAGCATGGGGGTTTTCAGTCCCCCAAATGCGAACATTGTGCCTGTTCACTTTTCCACTCACATGAAAAGTGGCCTCATCACTAAACACAAGTTTTTCTGCAAATGTTTCGTCTTGTTCTAGACATTGGGCACAGAATTGAAAACGATGCACTTCATCATTGTGCGACAGTGCCTGTAGCAACTGTAACCTGTAAGGCTTCATACACAGTCGCTTCCATAGGATTCTCCAAACGGTCTTCTGTGGAATACCTAATTCCCTGTTCACTCAAGGAGTAGAATTCTGTTGGCAACGAATGTAACTGGCGTGCACACGTTCAATGGTTTATTTGGACACAGGAGGGTGACCCATTGTTTTACCTTTACAAAGGCATCCCATTGCTTTAAACTGTTGATACCAAAGCTGAATGGTGTTAGCATGAGAGGATCCTTGCTGAACTTTGTTCTAAAGTGTCGCTGAATAGTTACCACAGACTGAGTTGAATGAAATTCAAGAACAACGTACACTTTCGCACTTTCAGCCATCTTGCTCTCTAGTGCTCTAACGGTGACCACGAAAGGCTTGCATTTAGTGAAATCAAAACCTGGAGAGCCACTTGTCTTATAACAGCAAACCCCATTATCGTACCTATAATAGGACAGCCTAAAGAAAAATCATAAAATCGCTGTAATCATATTGACTAGCCCTGTACACAAAAAATAAATCTCTCAGTTCGTTTTAAAGATATATGCTAAAGATGGAAAAGTTGTATGTGTATATCAGTCTTAAAAGGGGAGAGCGGATGTAGTTTTTTAAACTAAATGTAAACATCATTTTCACTTATTTTAAAGCTTATGTGTGCAAACTTCCTGTGATATCAAATAAAAATTGTAGATTTGTGTGTTGTCAAAAAAACTTTAAAACAATTTTTAAAATTCAAGTTCCAATATGTTGGCCAGCAATTGTCTAATTGGAATCAGTCCAGTGCCGTTTAACAGGAAATGTTGAATACTCTAAGAATATCGTTATCTACTTTGGCTAATTTGTCTATCTTTTTCCAATATTTGCAAAAAGGTGAATGGTTTCAAATGTAAATTTTGCTTAATTAGGGTGATGGGGAAAGCGAGTGGGATTTTATAAACCAAATGTAGACAAAGTTTTTCTCTTTGCTTTAATTATACATGTCCAAAGTTCCATCCAAACTGAATAAAAACTGTGAGATTGTATAAGGAATACTGGAAATTAAGAGAGGAGGGAGTAAAGAGGACGAGGGGTTGGGATTTGGCAACCAAATGTAGAAAGTATTTTTCTGTTTGTTTTAAAGTATACACTGAACAGCCAAAACATTATGTCCGCCTACTTACTAGCATATTGGTCCACCTTTCGAATGCAATACAGCAGTGATTCGGCTTAGCATGGATTCTACAAGTCCTTGGTAGACTTCCAGTGGTGTCTGAAGATTTCTATGCTCAGGTCATGAATTAACTTAAATTACGGGCCAGCAGTTAGTGGATGCGGCACCTGGGAACGAGCATCTCAGAAACGGATAGGCTGATCAGCTGTTTGCGTGCTACTGTAGTGAGCATCTATGGAAAGTGTTTGAAAGACAGTGAAACCAAGAGTAGGCGGATGCTCACTACAGTAGCATGTGAACAACCGACATGCCTTTCTGTTTCCGAGATGCTCATCCCCTGGCACCGTGCCCACAAACTGCTGGCCCATAATTTGAGGGGATTTCGTGACCTATGCATTGATAGCTTTTAACCTACGGCTTTACAGCTCATCAACAGCTAAGGTCATTAGAGACAGGATGGGACTGGGGACAGGGAACAGGAAGGAATTCAGCCATGGCCTTTTTGAAGGAAGCATGCAGTGATTTTCGAAAACCATGGAAACCCCAAATCTGGATGCTCAGATGGTGATCGAACCCGCATCCTCCCGAATGTGAGACCAGAACATTAACCATTCAGCCACCACACTCGGTCATAGATATCTTTTGTCAGATACCTCCGGAAGCCTACCAAGGACTTGCAGAATCCATGCTATGCTGAATTGTTGCCATTTCACATTCGAAAGATGGATCAATATGCTAGTAATTAGGTGGTCATAATATTTTCGCTGATCTGTGTGCGTGTGCAAATTTCCATCGATATCGGATAAAAACTGTGGGTATGTATAAAGTACATTAGCAAAAAATAAGGGGATGATGTAAAAGGTAAAGGAGGAGAGGGGTTGGGTTATTGCAAAATAAATGTAGATCGTATTTTCCTGTTTGTTTTAAAGTATGCACGTGCAAACAGCGCCGGCTTTAGGGGGAGGGCGACCCGGGCAACCGCCCGGGGCGCCGGGGTCTGGAGGGCGCCGCGCGTGCCAGCTTAACTTAACCATTTAATTTAATCACATATTTCTGTCGATCTAAAGAAAAACGAAATTCAGCGTATTAACATTTATGGACTTATCTCGTGGGTGAAGGTATTTCGCATGTGTAACAAGACCTGTAATCTCGTAGCTTGTCGTATCCCTCACTAATAAAGGTGCGATTTCTATGCAGTTAATCACTGCTACATAGACTATCGAGAAAAGCAAGGGGCCAGGAGACCAGGGGTGGTAGGGTCCGCCGGTCATTCCTGGTCCTTCGTTGCCCACACACACACGGGAATGTTCAAAGACACAGCCGCTCACTTCCCCTTTAGGTTGAAGTTCCTACGGACCCTTTGAAGGGTGTTCCAACTTTGGGACATGTTATACCTGATATCTGCAAAATATTGTACGAGGAACTCAGGAGTGATTATATGAAGGTAAATGTATATAAACATATTCGTATATATCTACATAAATATAAATGAATAAACATGGGAAGGTCTTGTACAGTTTAATAAAGTCAGTTAAGAATCTTTGCCAGGAAGACGAGCGTCCATTGCAGCATATGCGTCAGTCCAAGACGGTCTGTCAGACTGTGTGTTAATAGCGATGGAGGGATCACACGCTGACGCTTGGAATGTGGGGTGAGAACCCTGGCGTGTTGTCGCCCTCAAACTAGAAGTATTTGCGATGGACTCGGCTCACCGCATTCCAGACTGTCCGTTTCCCTGCTAATGTATGGACTGCTATATGGAAAGCGCTTTCTATGAAGCGACCCGCGTTCTCAGAAATGGCTGCTTGAGCCGCGCGACTCTATCGGTCCCAGAGCAGTGTAGACTCAGCCGCTAGCGAAACAGTTCAAATATTTTAGCAGTAAAAGGTGTTATTTACAGCGGATAAAGATGAAAAATTGGTGGAAGTAGTGTGTAAATTGGGTCCTCCCAAGTACATTTAAATAATTTCCCGAAAGATCAAAATGGGCGTCATTTCTCTTCAACTTATTACTCAAGAAAGCTTCCAAACGAAGAAACTATCAGACGTCGGTGGTTAGTTTATTCAATATCAAACGACAGTGTCTTTTGTTTTTGTTGTCGACTGTTTGATTTAAAGTCAACTGCAAATTTGACCTCTACTGAATGTTTAAAAAAATTGAAACATTTAAGTGAAGCTTTGAAAATGCATGAAAATAGTCCTGCACATAAAAAAGCATTTATTCAATGGACTGAAGCTGAAATCAGGTTCAAAGCTGGTTCAACTATTGACAAGGGAGAACAGCAGGTAATTTCTAAAGAAATATTACGATGGAACAATGTGCTTCAAAGATTGATGCACATAACCTTGTATTTGGCTGGAAACAACATGGCATTCAGAGGGTCATCTGATAAATTATTTACTCCAAATAACGGAAAATTCTTAGGCCTTGCACAATTATTGGCGAAATTTGACTCCGTCATGGAAGAGCGTGTTAGAAAGGCAGTGAACGGTGATTTGGCTGAACATTATTGCGGCAAAAAATATACAAAATGAATTAATAGAAATCATGGCATCAAAAGTTATCTCTACCATAGTATCCCGTATAAAGGATTCAAAGTATTACGCAATCATAGCTGATTGTACTCCTGATATAAGTCATAAAGAGCAACTTTCAATCATATTAAGATGCGCCTACATAACAGAGGATGCCGTTAGCATAAAAGAATATTTTATTTCATTTTTGCAAATAGTAGATACAACGGGTACAGGTCTCACAGAAAGTATTTTAAAAACATTGATTGATCATGGTCTTGACATTACCAACTGCAGAGGACAGGATTATGATAATGGCGCAAACATGAGGGGAAAAAATAAAGGCGTATAGAAAAGAATTATAGACATAAATCCGCTAGCTTTTTTTGTACCAAGTGGATGCCATAGTTACAATTTAGTATTATGCGATGCAGCAAAATCATCGGTAAAATCCGTTACCCTGTTCGAAATTTTACAAAAAATGTTTAATTTATTTGCAGGATTGGTAAATAGATGAAAAATTTTGACCGATCATTTGAAAATATACACCCTGAAAAATTTAAGTGACACGCGCTGGGAAGCTGGAATTGAAAGTGTCAGAGCGGTTCGTTATCAATTATGTGATATGCATGATGCTTTGGCTTCCTTGACCGATGTTACCAAACAAAGCGATGCCTTGACGTCATACGAAGCGACCAAACTGGCAGGACAAATAAAAGATTTCAGCTTTATTGTTTCTCTTATAATATGGTATAATATTCTTTTTCAAATTAATGTTGTGAGCAAAGCCAGTCAGTCATCTAAAATCAACTTCGTCGACTTTACTGAAATGCTTGATAAATGTTGCTATTATTTGAAAACATATATAGACAAACAGGTCTCGAACAGGCTATTGTAACAGCAACTGAATTAGCATCGGAGCTTAACATGCAACCAGTTTTCAAACCACAAACTCGACTAAGACGCATTAAACGTAGACCGAGTGAAGAGGCTGTTGATGAACCAATAACTGATCCAAAAAAAAAAAAAAAGGTTATATCTATGAAGGAAAGATTTCAACAGATGCAAGATTTCTCTGCAACGTGGAATTTCTTGTTTAACATAAAAAAAAATAAAGAAGTACTAATGCGACATTGTTCTGTACTGCAAGAAAAGTTAACGATCAACTTTAAATCTGACATTGATGGAGATTTATTGTGCGATGAAATTTTAGGTCTCCAGCACTATCTTGAAGACAATCAGGCAACACTTATTGAAACATTAAACTTTATCAAAAAGTACAATCTTCAAGAGTTATACCCCAACACCAGGATTTCGCTGCGTATTCTGTTAACAATACCAGTGCTGTTTCAAGTGGCGAACGCAGTTTTTCTAAACTAAAATTGATAAAAACGTACTTGCGGTCTACAATGTGTCAAACAAGATTAACTAGTTTAGCCTCGCTGTCCATTGAAACCCAAATTGCAGAGAACCTAGATTTTGCCAGTCTTATAAGAAAGCTAGAAAAGTAAGATTTTAGTTTTATTGTTTTAATTTTCGTTTTTCATTTAATGTTTCATGACTAAATGAAATTGAATAGAGAATAAATGTATAAAATGTTATTATTATTAATAATAAATACATGTTTGTAGTATTATATTATTTCTGTAAAAAATATGGTACAAAATTCAAAATATTTTTTAAAAATTATAATAATAAATAAAAGGGCGCCAGATGCATGACTCCCCGGGGCGCCTACATGGCTAAGGCCGGCTCTGCGTGCAAAGTTCCATCGATATGGTATAAAAACTGGGAGTTATATATAAGAAACATTTACAAAAATTATGGGATTGGGGTAAAGGGGGAAAGTAGTTGGCTTTTTTAAACCAAATGTAGACAGTATTTTTCTCCTTGTTTTAAAGTATACATATAGTTCCATTGTAATTGGATAAAAACTGTAGGTTTCTATAAAGATCACTGGAAATTAAGAAGGGAGGGGATTAATTTGGAGAGGGGTTTGCTTTGTAAAACCAAATTTAAACAGTACTTTTCTGTTTGTTTTAAAGTATACATGTGCAAACCTCCTTCAGAATCAGATAGAAACTGTAGCTTTGTATAACTGACAATAATTAAGAGGGTGGAAAAAGGGGAGAGGGTTTTAGTTCTCATAAAACTAAGTGTGAAAAGCTCCATCCAAATCGGATAAAAAGTGTGGGTATGAATAAAAATTAAGGTATTTTTTTATTTGGTCAGAAATCTCCATGAAAAATTACATATACATGCCAACTTTCAAACAGTATTGATTGTAGCTTTGTATTAAAAACATCGACAAAAATTAATGGGGTGGAGAGGGGGAGTGGGGTTGGTTTTTGTAACCCAAATATAGACAGTATTTATTTTCTTTGTTTAAAGTATACATATGCAAAGTTCCATTGAAATCAAATCAAAACAGTGGGTTTCTATAAAGATTGTTACAAATTAAGAGGGGTGTGGGTAAAAGGGAAGAGGGTCGACTCTAGCAAACCAAATGCAGACAGTATTTTTCTGTTTTTTTTTTTTTAAGTTTACATGTGCGAAGTTCCTTCAAAATTGGGTAAAAATTGTAGCTTTGTATAAAGAACATTAGCAAAAATTGATGGAATGTAAAGGGGAAGAGGGGTTGCATTACTTGAAACCATATGCAGGCAGTATTTTTGTGTTGTTTAAAAAAAAAAAATTATACATGCACAAATTTCCATCGAAATTAGATAAAATCTGTGTGTCTGTTTAAATTAAGGGATGTAAAGGGAAAGAGGGGAGGTGGTGTTTCTGGAAACCATATGTAGGTAGTATTTTTATGTTTGTTTTAAAGTATACATGTGCAAATTTCCATTGAAATCCAATAGAATCTGTGGGTTTGTTTAAATTAAGGGGTGTAAAGGAGAAGAGGTAGTGGTTTTTTTGGCTTTTTTTGTCAGGGATCTTCATAGTCACGCACTCAACAACTCACTGAAGTTTCATTGGAACTGGATAATGGTATAGGAGCGCATAGAGGACAAACATACAAAAATTCATTTTTATATATGTAGATGGGAGGGATACCTACATCACTGCACTGACCTAGTTGGCTGGATGAATAGGAGTGGGGAGAACTTAGGTAATCAGTAATGCATACTTTCATAGATAAACATGTATTCACATGTATCATTACAGGAGTTGGAGAGGAAGATGGAAAAATCATAAGGCTAATAAATATATATAAGTTGTTATTAATTGGCTTAAAGATTTGAATATTATTAGTGCTGGCCTCTAAGGGATTATAAGACATGTACAGAAACAAGAGAAATGGAGGGAAAGAGAGGAGATTGTGGGAGAGATCAAGAAAAAGAAAGTGTGATACAGAAGGAGGGAGGGAGAGAGAGAAGAAATAAGCACAAGCAGATACAAAGAAAAACAAATGAAGATACAGATGGGGAGTAATGAGAAAAGGACACATTATATGAGATTAAGGCCTGGTTGATATCTGGTATCCAAGATACCCTGGTACGCCAATTCCCAATGACTGAGTTCTCTGATGACCCTAGACCCTGTTTGCATACCTGCTGTTGAACTCGCTGGCATTTCGTGTAGTGGTATAAGCTTGCTATGTGATGGTCCCACATTTGAATCTGCACTACCCACCTATGGCTGTTTATCAGAAGATTGGTAGTGACATGAAAGTAGGAGGAATGACAGTGAGAGCATGTCAGCTGATAAATTATCCTGGAGGTCTAATATGAAATCTGCCCTTTGTTGGGAGATATTTCACAAGTGGTAGGTTTGGTGTAGGTGGTGTCTGGGTGGATGTTGAAAGTTTTAAAACCTAGTCTGTTGCAGGGAAAAGAACCGCTGATTGGCTTATAGGGTATGGTGGATTTATTCATATGCACTAAGAGGTTTTTGAGATTTGGGGCCAACTGGAGATTACTTTTGGAGGGGCAGGTAATATTTTGGGGAAAATAAGCCACACTACCAAATATCTTCCCCCAAAATATTACCTTTTCCTCCTAATGCCACAATTCCAAAAAGTTTGTTTCATTTTCTCTTTCTCTATTTTATGCATTTTCTGGCAACATTAACTTTTATATATGTTTTGTAGATGTTGGTAATTCTGCTGTTAAACTACATGACATATTACTACTGCTTAGGCTCGTATAGTTCGCGTACGAAGTAGTTTGGAAGAGCTCTCCGACACACGAACTATATGAACTAGTTCGCTGATCTCTGAATCTTTAGCTCGTTAGTTCATTCAAACCTTTTCCAAAAACCGACTTATAATAGCGAGAGTGAGCAAGAACGCACCACTCACCGCACTTGCGCTTCTCATCGTTCAGTTCAATTCAGTTCAGTTCAGTTAGTGGAGTTTTATCCATGGTTAGTGGCAAGTTTTGGTGCAACGTGGCAAATGTTGGTTTACATGGTTTATAATATTAATACACTGCCTAACGATAATTAGCTTATATTTGTAATGTAAAATGATTATCAAAATATTATATGACTCCTACAATACAATGATGTGAAGTAGTGTAATGTATATCAATTTGATTATACTGTTAGTATGTTTCATCTTAGGTTATTCATTATGATGTCACCAAAAAGTAAACCTAGTTGGCTGTGGACACATTTCACTGAAAACACAGATTTAAATACTGTTCAACATTAATAACTATTGCAGGAGGCTCAAACGGAAATTTAACACAGAATATGAAAACAAAACACGCTTTGATCCCATTAACAATTAAAAGACAACCACCTGATACTACAACTACCATAACAAACAAAAGAGCACGTGCAATAGTGGTAGCAAAGCGAAAGAATGATCTGTCTTTCTGAAATTAGAGTTGGGAGCTAATCAACTAAAAGAGCAATGTACTTCACTAAGGAGCTGGGAACTAAACTGAACGCTCCCAGTCACAAACTATTATGCACAAGTCTAAGGCTATTGAGTGATTTTTGTTGTGAATACAGCACAGACCGTGTGGGTCACGTGATCAACCAGGACGCAGTCAGTCAACAGATACTCATTTTTAACATCAATTTTATTGTTCTGCAAACAATTTTTTAAATTTATTTTTCATTTGGGCTTTACGCCTTGTTGATGTTGAGGTCATCAGAGGCAGGTCGGCAGATGAGAGGATATTTTTTAATAATTATGAAGATACATATTTAAGTTTATCCTCCCATTAGCCAGGTCGTTAAATAATCATCCATTTTAAAGGAAAAACATGCTAAGAGCCTAAATACTATGGTGTTACAAAAACTTCATTTTAGATTAAAATATTTTATCACAATATCTGTACGGCCACAACTGACCAATTAATATAAAAATTACTTGTGGCCCGTTATCCTTAATAAACAAAGCATTGACAACAGGATCATTATATATGTAAAAAAAAAAAAAAAAAAACTACCATAACAAAAAAAAAGACAGTAGTGGTAGCAAATCAAGCGAATGATCTGTTTCTCTGGAATTTGAGATGGGAGCTAACAAACTAAAAAAAGAGACCTTGTTTGTGAAGGGGATGTGAACTAAACTGAGCACTCCCAGTTGCAAACTATTATGCACAAGACTACTACTGCTGTTATACCCAAATGCCTCAATGGTAGCTTCAGGAAGAAACACTGAATCTATCATACTTAACTGACACCTATCTAGTGCTGCTAATAATTTTGGAGTAATGAATTTTTTTCTCGGAGTTGGAAAATCTTCTTGCACATGCATATTAATTTCATTAGAATCAGACGATTAGTCATTCTGGAACAGTTCAGAAGATTATGTTGAAGGAATTGGCATGGAGAAATATTTAGCACATCACTTTTCTTCCTCAATAGTTCTGAAGTGTGCTCTTTCCTCTTTCATAGCCAGTTTTCTGTCTACTCCAACTAAGTGACCAAGCCGACCATGCTCTCTCTGTTGCGGTAAGAAGATTCTAACTTCATTTATTTTAATTAACTGAAGTGCATTGGTGAGTGCAATGTCAAACAAGATATCTAAGTTCTTTTGCACTTCATTGATGGCTAATTTCACTTCACGGATATTGTAAAATAAAACTGCCAGAACTTTTCGTTAGAAGGCAGTTTTGAACCATATACCATATGTGATGTGTTTCACATCCCCTCTAAAAAATACACATTTTTTAGAACTTCATAATTCCACTGATATGTTGACAGATTGAAAACATTACATTTAGTAACAAAATAGCAAGTGATTACATGCACATCGATGCATTAGTTTGCATTCTCCTTACTTTCGATACAATTTGGCACGGGTTGCCGATGTCATACGATTATGAAATTTTATTTACAATATACAATTATTTGACATTATATAAATAAATTAAATGGATATGTGTTTAAAAAAATACTTTGTTTATTTTGGGACACTCTAATATATGTTTCTCAAAGGTTCAAAAAATTCCTGGGAAAATCTAAAACCACAATGAAGTCGTTAATCAAATAATCAATGCAGATTTTAATCAAAACTAGAATTGCAGTAAAAATCAAATCTTTTTTTGCCTGAAAAAAGAAAGCAGTTTTTCTTTTTCTTTTGTGGAAAAGTCAATTCAGGCTTCAGTAGGTGCCCAAACTTCAATAAGATCCTGGTATATAAGAATAAATCCACTGTACACAATAACATACCCAACGATTCTTTTCCCAGCAACATTGCATTGTGAAACTTGCAAATTGAACCACAACTACATCAACTGTAAATTGGTGAAATATTTCCCATCATGAGGCATGCCATATGTGAATCCTCCAGGGATATATATCAGCTGCAGGCTCACATTGTCATCACTACATCGGTCTCACCACCACTGCTCTGTCACTAGTGTGAACAAGCACCTTCAAAGTCTGGTAAACTCTTTAGTAGCTCATGCTGTTACTCAACACTAACCAGCTCAACAACTGCTACACAGTCAGGTATAGGGTCATAAGAACTTTGGAGACACTAGCCTCGCAGAACTGTCATTTGGAACTGGACTACCAGCATATCTTGAGTACCAGACATCCCCAACTACAGACATCTGTCAGCCTCAGATAGCCTTTCCTCTTCTATTCCCTCTCACTCTGTACCTAATTCATTCATTTCATACTCTACATCTACCCTTCATAATTTCTTTTTTACTCTTTCTTCATTCTTTCGCTCTCCCATCTTTTACCTTTCCCACTATTTCTTTTTCCCCTCTCAATTTCTATTGTTTCTGTACCTGCCCTACATTCTTTTAGAGGCCATCACTAACAGCTCAAAACCCTGAGCAACTATTTTAAGAAATGGCGTCTCAGACGCAGTTTCAGCAAGACAGAAACTAGTGTCTTCCATCTTAACAATCGGGCGGCAAATCTCTCACTTGACATTCTTCTTGATGGTACTACCCTCCGACACAACCCCTTCCCCAAGTATTCGGGAGTCGTAAGGGATCACACCTTGTCATACAATAAACATCTAATCAACCTTGCAGCAAAATTAAGAGCCAGAAATAATTTTCTGTAGAAGTTAACTGGCACCGCCTGGGAAGCGTCCACCTCCACACTTCACACATCAGCACTGAACATTGTGTATTCTGCAGCTGAGCACTGCTCATCTGTCTGGATGAATAGCACCAACGTCAAAAAGATCGACATAGTTTTGAACCAGACAATGTGGATAATTAGTGGATGTATCAAGACCACTCCACTGTACTGGATACCTGTTTTGTGTAACATCGACTCGCCTATGATAAGACGGCGCAATCACCTAATTTCTCAGTATAATAAGATCTGTAATAACTTGGATCTGCCCATCCACGACAACACGCTAACTCAATTTGAGAGAGTTAAATCAAGAAGTCCAAGCATAAAAACTGCAAAACAGATTATATCTAATGATTTTAACAGGAGAGAAACATGGAAATTGGAGTGGATAGCCTCAGCCCCACCAGAATGGAACTCCCTGTTCGATAATCAACAGGCACTAAAAGGACTCAACCTTCCTTGCAAGCTCTTAACAGAGTTAGGTCTGGCCATGGCAGATCTGCTTCAGCTCTGTACACATGGAGAATGAGGGATTCACCAAATTGCAACTGTGGTGATGAAAAACAAATGGTCATGTGACCTTTGATTGCCCACTTTGAGCCTTAAAGGGGATCACTTTTTTTTTTTTTTAACTGCTTAATGTCTCTTCACAGCGAGGTCTTTAGAGACGGGAAAGGATGGGGGGGGGGGCCAAGGAATGGGAAGGAATTCGGCCATGGCCTTTTAAAGGAAGCATCCCAGCATTTACCTGGAGTGATTTGGGAAACCATGGAAAAACCAAATCTGGATGCCCGGACAGGGATTCGAACCGCTGTCCTCCCGAAAGAGAGGCCAGCACGCTAGCCGTTACATCACCACGCTTGGTGAGGGGATCACCAATAGACTTCATAGATATTTCAAATGAAGCTCTACACTGGCTGCCCTATGTCGACTTTGAACTTTAATTATAATTAATTACATTGTTATTAGTGTGAAACAATTGTATATAATTGTATTATTGATTATGTTCTGTGGCCATAAGATATAGAGTCATGCAGCAACCCCCGGTGTGTGCACAACTTCCGAGGCGCATGACTCATTTTCTATGTCATGAATAAGGTTAACTACCGAAATATTGAGTTTATTTGTGTGTTCGAAATATATGTTCTTCTCTCGTCGCTGCCTTCAACTTTGGTGAGTGATGAGTCATTTTCCCTTTCCTTGCAATTATATTTGGTTTCACACTTTATCTACATCGAGGTCATCAGATACAGATAAGGACTGGGAGCAAGGAATGGGCTGGAATTTGGCCATATCTCTTTGAAGAAACCTCCCAGTATATGCCAGGGATTTTAGTCCAGGACACAGCATTACTGCTCATCCATTAAATGCTTAATGTCTCTTAACAGCGAGGTCTTTAGAGACGGGAAAGGATGGGGGGGGGGGGGGGGCAAGGAATGGGAAGGAATTCGGCCATGGCCTTTTAAAGGAAGCATCCCAGCATTTACCTGGAGTGATTTGGGAAACCATGGAAAAACCAAATCTGGATGCCTGGACAGGGATTCGAACCGCCGTCCTCCCGAAAGCGAGGACAGAACGCTAGCCGTTACATCATCATGCTCGGTGAGGGGATCACCAATAGACTTCATAGATATTTCAAATGAAGCTCTACACTGGCTGCCCTATGTCGACTTTGAACTTTAATTATAATTAATTACATTGTTATTAGTGTGAAACAATTGTATATAATTGTATTATTGATTATGCCATAAGATATATATATTTGGTTTTACACTTTATCTACATCAAGGTCATCAGATACAGATAAGGACTGGGAGCAAGGAATGGGCTGGAATTTGGCCATGTCTCTTTGAAGAAACCTCCGAGTATATGCCAGGGATTTTAGTCCAGGACACAGCATTACTGCTCATCCACCATGATTGGTACCAAATTATCATCACTTTGATGACATTAAGGTAAAATGTATCCCTCAAAACATGGCAAATATAAATTGTATGTATATCAGTTTATTTTTGTTGGTTTTCCATTTGCATAAAATATTGTAACCCCAAATCATTACTTTTGTTTTATTATTGATTTTTAAGTATTTATAAATCCTATGACAAAAATATAATAATGTAAACTGTATTAACCCACATGCTGTAAGGTTACAGCATTTTACTACATATTCCCACAATACAGTGGTTTTAGTTGTGTTTTACGTTTGGTCTTTACATTTTACCATACTTAAAACTGTATCTATTTGTGTGATTCACAACAAATGGTAAGCTGTGTTTACCCCCTCAATTTTAGAAATAAGTTATATTTTGGAGTTTTTTTAAGTTAATTGTTGATTCATTGTTTTATTGGTAATTTCCTTATGATGGTTGAAAGATCAAAAAGAATTATAACATGGCACTTAGAAGGTTCATAACCTGCCAAAAGTATACATACAGATTTCAGCAGAGGTTATTATTGTGCAACAAGTGGTTGAGTTGTAGTTGGTGTAGGAAGTGGTTCCATTGCGCATGTTTCGAAGAGGAAACGTGAGAAATAAATGAGGCTCTCCCATGGTTTTGTTCATGTTGTCTTAGGGAAGATAGGATGAGAGAGATGGGTGAAACGAACAGGGAGTTGCATGAAAGGATCAGGGTTCTTGATGCTCGTCCTGTGGGGGCTCAGCCTGTGGAGGAGGGGCCTTTGGAGGTTCAGACTATGGAGGCTCAACCTGTGGAGGCTGAGCTTGTCAAGGCTCATGCTATAGAGGCAGAAAGTAGAGATAGTGGGTTGGAGGAAGTTGAGAAGGACGGGTGGGAGCTGGTAATAGGTCGTACAAGAAATATGGTTAATAGGATGAAGCCAGACATTTCAGAAATTGTGGATAAAAATAGGTTTGACCTGTTGCCAGAGTCAGGAGGAGATGAGCCTTGTGTAGCTGTAGGAGTAGGTAAGATGCAGCAGGCCTTTGGAAATAAGGGCATGCAAGGCAAGAATACGAAAAGGGTTCTGCTGCTAGGTAGTGGTGGGAGAGGTGTAAGCCCTCTTCTGCAGGATCAGTTAGGTACAGCTTGCCAGGTCACAAGTTTTTTCAAACCTAGTGCAGCATTAGGTCAGGTAATAAAGGATATTGGTTCACTTTGTAGGAGTTTCACTAAGGAAGATAGAGTAGTGATAGTGGGAGGTTCGGGGAATAATATTGATAGAAACGTGAGTTATAATATAGAGAGTGACCTGAGGAAGGTGATGAAGTGGGCACAGCATATCAGGGTGGAACTCATGCAGGTCCTAAGTCACCATGACAGGCCACAAATGAACTATGCTGTGAGGTGGTTAAATGTGGAAACGAATGTGCTACTTGGGAAGGGCATTATTTCTGTGTTGGGGGTTGTGCCTGTAAACACCATTGGTGGGTGGTGATTCACAAGGCATAGCCTACATCTAAATAGGAGGGGCAAGGGGTACTTTCTGAGTTGTTAGCTAAAGCAGTAAGAGAGCCCATTTCCAGTAATGATGGGGTGAGGACTGTGATCTTTTAGGTTAGGGGCTGCTAGTGAAGGGACAGAAATAGATGATCAAAGTGATACTGATTGCAGATGCATGATGGGCAAAATCACAGATGTTAAAGAAATAGATGAAGTTGCTGGAACAATAACTGAATCAGATAAAACTGGGAAAGAGGAGGTTAATGCTGAAAATATAAAGCCAGTAATAAGGGTGTTAATGGTAAACTGTAGAAGCATAATTAACAAAGTAATCGAATTTACAAACTTAATAGAGAAACACGAACCATGAGTTATGATTGGGGTAGAGAGTTGGTTAAAAGAAGAAGTACTAGACAGTGAGGTTTTTCCTGATGATTACAGAGTCTACCACAGAGATAGAGGAGCAAATGAAGGAGTTTTCATACTAGTTAGCAAAAACTACCACAGTTCACTGGAGTTCATTGATCAAGACCATGAGTTACTTGGGGTAGATTTCTGGGGTAATAAAAAAGAAAACAAAATCAGGGTGATGGCTGTTTACCACAGTGGAAGAATATGATGAAGATGAGGCTCTTGGGGAGAAATTAAATTCATACTCGGATTTCAGAGGTGAGAATAAAATGGTCATTATTGGTGGGGATTTAAATTTACCATGTGTATACTGGGTAGGAAGTAAGATTAGTAACACAAGGGAACAGAGATTTGTAAATACCTTAATAAGGGAAGGAGGATTTACACAAGTGGTAGAGCAAACCACTAGGGGACAAAATATTTTGGATATATTCCTAATAAAGCCCGATGATAACCTTGTGGGATGTAAAGTAACCAAAGGAATAAGTGATCACGAAGCAGTTCTGATGGATGCTAGAGGATTCAGTGAACCAGCAGCCAAAATTGAAGGGGGAAATAGGTACAATTACAGACAGGCACAGATTTCAAATTTGAAGAGATATTTCAGAGAATGTTTCAGCAAATTGAAGGAAGGCACAAGTACAGTAGAATCAAGGTAGGAAGAGTTCAAGGAGATAGTAAGAAATGGGGAAGAAAAATTTATTCCAAAGCAAAAAATAAAGAGAAGTACAGAACCCATATAGTATAATAGGAAAGTGAGGCAGTTAGAGAGATTGGTAAGAAGAGAACATAACAGAGTTAAGAGACAGCAGGGCAGTAGGGACCGAGCGTGGTGGTGTAACTGCTAGCGTTCTGGCTTTGCATTTGGGAGAACGGCGGTTCGAATCCCCGTCCGGGCATCCAGATTTGGGTTTTCCATGGTTTCCCAAATCACTCCAGGCAAATGCCAGGATGCTTCCTTCAAAAGGCCATGGCCGAATTCCTTGCCCCCCATCCTTTCCCTTCTCTAAAGACCTTGCTATTAGAGAGACGTTAAGCAGATAAAAAAAGAGTAGTAGGGAATATTTAAAACAACAAGGACTTAATAATAGCAAAGAAAGTGTCTAAAGATGGGTTTATGAAGAGTATTGTCAGTGCAGGAGGACCATTGACTGGTGCATCTAGAAATTTCTATGGCTATGTTAGAAAACTAAGGAGAAGGGAGGCTGTTGAGACACTTATAGATAAGGATGGAGAAGAAGTTACTGAAGATTTGAAAAAGGCAGAGATTTTAAGTAACTGGTTTAGTGAGAGTATTAGGAACAATGAATCAGAAACAAGAGGGTCTAATTCGGAGAACAAGCTTAAAAACACAATTAGAAATGAAGATACCAAAAAATTTGAAATACATCCTGATGAAATCATGAAGGAAATAAGAAAGCTGAAAAAACGTAAAGGGGCTGGTGTAGATAATATTACTACAGCTATCTTAAAGATAGCCGGATGTGACATTGTACCTTATCTTGAAATATTATTTAAACTGAGTCTAGATACTTGCTGCTTACCACAAGACTGGAAAAGTGCAATAGTTGTACCAGTACCTAAAGGAGGGGTGAGAAACAGAGCCGGAAATTATAGGCCAATCAGTGTGACATAAGTGGTAGGTAAATTAATGGAAAGATTGATATGCAACCACATCAGAAATATATGTCAGGAACGTAAGTGGTTTTCAAGTAGGGAACATGGCTTTAGGCAAGGATATTCATGCAAATTTTAGTTGGTGCGATATATGCAAGATATTTCAGATGAAATGGACAAGGGAGGCCAAATTGATAGTGTAGGACTAGATCTGTCAGAGTGAGACATAAAATGGTAGTAAAAAAGTTAAAAACTCGTGGAGGGAATGAGAAAGTGATTTTCTGGATAGAAGAATTTTTAAAAGGTACAGAAAACAGAAAGTTAGGGTAGGAAATGCAGTATCACAAGATGTGGAAGTAAAAATGGAAGTGCCACAGGGTAGCATATTGGGACCGTTGCTATTCATTATTCTAATGAATAATTGTGTTAATTGTTTACTATTTGAAATTAGATTGTTTTCAGATGACATAATGCTATATAAAAGGATCAAAACAGTAGAGGACTATAAACAGTTTCAGGGTGATCTGGATACGATATCTAATTGGGTTGGTAAACATGGGATGAAAATAAATGCAAAGAAGAGTCAGCTTATTAGATACACAAATAAAAAACAAAAGGTTAATTATGAATATAAGGTGGGGAAAGAATTTCTTGCTGAAGACTTGAAATGTAAATATCTTGGCATAACATTTGATAACAAGCTTAACTGGGCAGGACACATTGGGCAGGTGGTAGGAAAAGGTTTCAAAGTTCTGCACTTGTTGGAGAGTGATGAGGGGATGTACAAGGGAAGTAAAGGAATTGACTTACAAAAATTTGGTCAGACCAGTGCTCAAATATGGTAGTGTAGTATGGGACCCACATTTTGAATATCAAGTACAGGAGTTGGAGTGGGTGCAAAAAAGGGCTGCTAGATTTGTTTCTGGAAATTATCACAGAATGCAATCAGTAACAGATATGAGCTGGAATCTGATTCATTGCAAGACAGGAGGGTCATTGGAGTGTACAAGGAATGCCAACAACTAATTTGAGTTGAAACTGTTATGTGAGAAAAACTTGATTCTCACAGGATAATGATGAGAGTCATACAACACATTTAAGTACAACACCTGTTGCATAATGTTGTACTTTTAAAGCTATTCTAAGATTATTTAGGAAGTGGCAATACATTTGCAGCTGAACAAGTTTACTTCATCATGAGGTTCAATGAAGTTTTATTTTTTTTTAAGGCTAACAGTCATAAAAAGCCATTTATGTCAAGCAAAACAGAGTAAGAGTAGCCCAGTAAATAACAGTCAAAGGCAAAATAATAATTTGCAAAGGCATGAAGTTCAAGTGGTCAATATTTTATGTAACCTATGAAGTTTCTCGTAATCATTGCTTGTGTTTCAAGCCTGTATGTCACATTTTTTCCTAAGACATTTTCTAAAAACTATTGGGTTAGAATAAATATTTTGTAGTGTAATGACAAATAAATTTATAGTAAATCATTAGAAACTCATACCTGATTGCAAGAAGTAACAACCCGAAAATTTTGAAGTTTCACAGTTTTCAGTAGCATTTTCTTCTATGGTCAGGGCCAAGATGATAATAAAACACCTGTTCTGTCATTATTGACAAGTTAAAAACTACAAAATCTTGACACAAGAGAATTATGTAATATGTTAAGCATTGGCTCTTCTTAAGCCAAAGCAAAACTAATTTGCGAATAAACTGATAAATTGATAAAGTCTTTAGATTTATTTAATAGCATATGTTCTATATTTTCCCAAAAGAAAATTTTTATTTCTGTGTTGAAGAGTAGTTGTGTGAAAATTTATGTGGAAAAAAAAGTACCATACCTGCCTGAAGTCAATTGCTTGAGGTCTTCCGAGCACCAAGAGCCAACAAGGGAAGCTCTTCCTGAGCTTACTACACTGTTTGTAGGACTATCTCTTGATATTTGTCGCAAATCATCAATATGATGGTATGGATAATTTAATAATGGGGGAACATATGGTTGCTCTCCATCTTTTAAACTTGTGATCACAACATTATCCAAGAAGGTTAAAGTAAAATCCAGTTCACTTGGTTTCAATTGATCCAGTGAGAAATCTTGTTTGACAGCAGGTATTACAGGTAAACTGTGCATTAATTCACTGCAACACTCTCGAAGATAAGAGTCTCTTTGCGTTCTTGAAAGTATATCTTGCAGTAAGCTAGTAATTTCACATGAGTGGAGTTTTTTATTCCAGCAGATAGATGTCAATGAATGCACAATTGAAATCAATATGTCTCTCACTCCTGGGGAGAAAGGACCATCTGTTTTTTCATTCCTGAGGATCTTGTGACCTAACTCCACAATTTCACATATAACATTTCTTGTTGCATCTTCTGTTTTTCCAATATCTAGGGTAGAAAGCCCAAATCGACTTATAACCCAAACATATAACTGTAGGATGGAGGTAACAGCCACCTTAGATTTTGAATATTTGTGCAGAATTTTTATTACTTTTTCTCTAGCAATCTGAATTTTTTCAGGTTGATCCTCGCCTGTGGAGAGAAAAAGTAAAAAAGAACATTAGTTGAAGCTACAACCTGAACATAATTTCTATAAATACAGTTTTTTTGCAGTTTTGGAATCATACAGAAATTTGTTCAGATAATTTATTGAATTAGTTAAAGTGGCATTATGTAGCAAAATAACTCAAGTTTTAAATTTTGGTATGATGCATTTACCATTGGTGAAGTGGCAGGCATACCACCAGAAATGAACTTTTTGGCAAATGTATTCCAGCATATTAAATACCACTTTTGTAACTGCAGCATAGATTTGAATTCTGAGCTTTGAAAGAGATGTGCGTGATTGGTGGAAAGTGAAACTCATATAAATATCCAGGTGTAAAGTCTGGGGAATGATGTGGTAACATGACCCTGTGCAGTCAATCCACCAGCCTGGGAAACAGCAATCAAAGAAATCATTAACTGCTGTGAGGTAATAAGGAGGTGCACCATTTCTGCAACATAACTTGATCATCTAAATCTAACTATGGAATGAACAAATTTTCATCCATATTCTGACACATAATACAAAGAGACATTATATGCACTCCATAATAGGAAGATAACCATTTTTAAAAAATTATATCGTATTAGGCACAGAAAGTTGGTTAAAACCGGATATAAATTCCGGCGAAATTTTTAATAGTAACATGAACATTTTCCGTAAGGATAGGTTGCATTCCCAAGGAGGTGGTGTATTTATAGCTGTTAGTAAGTACCCCCCATGTAGCGAAATAGATGTCCATACTGTCTGCGAAATCATATGGATCAAGCTCAACGTAGCTAGGACAAAACTTTTGATAGGCTCGTTCTATCGTCCACCCGATGCAAGCGTAAATATTGCCGAGGCCTTGAGAAATAATGTAAATAATATAGCACGGCAATTTCCGGACCAGACAATAATGCTAGGAGGTGACTTTAACTTGCCTGATATCGACTGGACTAATTACGTTCACGTTACTGGGGGCAGGGATAAAGCAGCTTGCGAAATCATTCTAGACCTCTTCTCAGATCACCATCTTGAACAGCTCGTAACTGAACCAACGCGATGCCTCAAAGGTAACGAAAATATTTTAGATATAGTTGTTACAAATAGGCCCGAACTATTCACGGATATTTCTACCACCGCAGGAATAAGTGATCACAAAGCTGTAATGGCTACAGTAAAACTAACAACCACGCGCAGAAAGAGAAAAGAGAGGATCGTTTACAGATTCGAAAAGGCTTCAAAAGAGTGTTTTAGAGCGTATTTGAGGCATAATTACCACACCTTCTTGGTAGCAGGAGGCACCGTTGAAGAGAGGTGGCATCGATTCCTACATATGCTTGGGGAAGGTATGAACTTGCATATACCCCAACGGACAATGAGGGAAGAGAACGATCCCCCATGGTACACACGGGAGGTTAAAAGGTTACTCAAGAAGCAAAGGAAGATACATGCACGATCAAAATGGACGATGCATTGGACTGATTTAGATAAGTTAGAGGAGATAAGGGGACGTGTTAAGAATGCGATGCGTGAGGCATTTAATAACTTTCGTGAAAATTCTCTCTCTAAGAGCCTCACTGAAAACCCTAAGAAATTTTGGTCGTATGTAAAAAAAGTTAGTTGTAGTGGGAACAATAAGCCAGTTCTAATAAAAGACGGACGGGAGGTTGAAGACAACCGCAACAAGGCTACCTTATTTAACACCGAATTCAAAAATTCTTTCACGCAAGAAAACTTGGAAAACATCCCCACTTTACCACATCGTGTGGAATTAGAGATGGATCCGATAAAAATTGATAGCGTAGGAATTGTAAAGCAATTAAAACTCCTGAAGTGGGGTAAAGCGCCAGGTCCCGATGGTATACCGGTAAGAGTATTTTCTGAATACGCGGAGGATATTGAACCATTTCTGTCAGATATATTCCGTAAATCACTAGAAGAGAGAAAAGTACCTTCTAGCTGGAAAATAGTCCAGGTAATTCCCGTTTTTAAGAAAGGAGATCGGAGTGATCCTAGGAATTATCGACCCATATCTCTAACATCGGTCTGCAGCAGAATTCTGGAACATGTCATATGCTCGAACATAATGAAGTTTCTAGATGAGAACGAGTTACTTACACCATGCCAACACGGATTTCGGAAGAAGCGATCGTGTGAAACACAATTGGCCCTATTTTCCCACGACATAATGAAAGTTATCGATGCAGGTTCGCAAGTTGATGCGGTTTTTTTGGATTTTCAGAAAGCTTTTGATTCTGTGCCACACAACCGACTTTTAGCGAAGATTCGAGCTTACGATATTTCGGCTCAGATTTGCGAGTGGATACGTGATTTTCTAACTGGTCGATCACAATATGTCGTTGTTGACGGGGAAGCCTCATCTAAGATAAATGTTACTTCGGGCATTCCTCAGGGAAGTGTAATAGGTCCACTTCTTTTCTTAATATTTATAAACGATCTAGGTGACAACGTCAAATGCTGGTTGCGATTGTTTGCCGATGATGCGGTTATCTATAGGGAAATAAGGTGCTCTGACGACTGCTTAGAAATTCAGCGTGATTTGGATGCTATTTTCGATTGGTGCCGTAAATGGCAGCTTACACTTAATTGCAAAAAGTGCAAGGCAATGCGGATAAGTAACAAGAAGAATCAGGTTGTTTACGAGTACAAAATAAACAATTCACCTGTTGACACAGTTGATTCCGTGAAGTATCTGGGGGTGATAGTACAAAGCAACATGAAATGGGACATACACATAACTTCCGTCGTAGGCAAGGCAAATTCTAAATTACGATTCATAGGTCGTATTTTGAGGAATTGTAATGCTCAAACAAAGGAGATAGCGTATAAAACACTGGTGCATCTGCATCTGGATTACTGTTGTGGGGTTTGGGATCCGTATCGCAAGGTTCTGATTGACTCAGTTGAGAGGGTGCAGAGGAGAGCCGCTAGATTCGTGAGTTGTTGTTACAGCCCTTATGAAAGCGTCACAGAATTGATACATAGATTGGGCTGGGATAGTTTGGAAGACAGACGACGTAGCTTGCGTTCGAATTTATTGGAGAATATGCGGAAAAAATTAAATTTCGAGTGCAATGAAATACTTCTTCCGCCAACCTACATAGGTCGCAATGACCGGAGGGATAAGATTAGAGAAATAAGATGCCGTACTGATGCTTATATGTATTCCTTCTTTCCTCGCACTATTCGGGATTGGAATGGGCGGGTTTAGGATTGGTGCTTAGCACCCTCTGCCACCCACAATGTTTGTGATTTGCAGAGTATGGATGTAGATGTAGATGTAGATAATAATAATAATAATTGCAATGGAGATAATGCATCTGTGGCAGATTCCTTGTTTTTATATTTTATAATTTTACTGTTTCAGAAAAATGGTTCAGTAATTTCCTTGTTCCAGTCTCTCACTCCCCAACTTATGAAAGAAATTTTTTCACACCTTTATGTCTGAAATAAAACATTAGTTTGTGGTACACCACTTACTAAAACTAATTTTTCTACCAATAGCTAGCAAGGTATCATCCTCCACATGGACCTTATTCAGTTCTAGCACTATCTTCATCTGCCTCCTGTCTACCAGTTACTCCCAACCCATCATATCAGTTATGGATTGTGTTCTGCAAATAATTTCCATAAACAAATCTAATACAATACAGCCATTTTCCATAAATCCTAGTATAAGAGACTGACTCTGTGGAATGTGGAAACAACTTTCAGAAAAATAATTACATAACAAAATAGATGCAAAAACCAAAAGACGCATTGTCACAGTATTTTATGTAATTTAACTATAAGATAAAACTACATTTATACAAAATATTGAAAATCATTTTTTTAAACTTTTGAAAGAATTTTTTTTTATGGAGTAGAAGTTGTCAATTAAAAATTCTTTGAAGTTTTTCTTTAATTTAATTTTGTCTATTGTCATACATTGAAGTACTGAGAGCTTGTTCAATATATGTAGCCCTGAATATTTGACCCAGTATTGAACAAATGACAAGGACTTTTAATCCTTGTGAAGATCAAGTAAAGTATAATTAATATCTCACTTCTCTGGGTGGAGCAACACTCAATTTATTAAAACCAAATATTTCAGCCATTGCATTGTGGCTTTCATCAGAGGAAAGTCACAGCATGAAGTCCTCTAATGGAAGCCACAGCACGATTGCTGAAATGTTAGGTTTTAATAAATTGACACAGCTCCACCGAGTGAACCAAGATAACACATATAATGATCGCAGAAGTCTACACACTGTGATGTCATAAGACATTTGAAGCCATAATTAGGAACTTTGAGAAGTAGTACTTAATTAGAATAATGATAGGATTAAGTAATTCCAATTAGGTAGTGAGAGTAAGGCGGAAAGATTTTTTATTCTAAGATTTTCAAGTGGCTACAGACTGCTGTCATGGCGGCTAAGCCATGCTGGAGAAGTTCGGGCACCCTGCTTATGCCCAGAGTTTGGTGGGGATGGGATGGCACAGTAGCCACCCGACAAACACAAAAGTTACCTTTCGGGTGGGGTAGTATCGGTGGAACTCTGTGTTCCCTCCCATTTGGCAGAGATGGTCCTCTCGCCAACGGGAAAGTAAGAACCCAAAGTTGGTGGTACTCCCCTCCAGAAGAGGATCAGCCCACCTAAATTCCGTAAGGTGGTTATGGTATAAGGCCTCACAATGGGACCAGGCTCTCAGTCTTGACCAGTTTTTATCCAGTGCTTCGTGGTGGAAGTTCGCGATGTCGCTCCACGAGGGTTCATGATGTTTCTCTCTCTCGGTGTATCTGCCATACATCACTCACAGTTTGTAAAGTAAATTAAGTATATGAAGAAGGAAGTTGTAATTGTCTTATCAAGACATTGATTAATGGATTCAATATATATGTTTGAACAGAAACCTATAGTGTGTCAGAGTGTACAATTTATCAGAATATAACTCAAATCAGTGTGGTGCATCTAACTAAATTTTATTTTTCTTTGTAATTGTTCCACCTCCTTTACCTGGATTAAATGATGGAATGAATGCAGTCAATCTTCGGCAAAGAGGTCTGATAATAAATTAGCTGGAAATTAATAAGAAGGAGGGGGTGGGGGGGGGGTGGGAACGTTACAGCACTCATTAGAGTATAACTGTTGATTGTAAAGGACTTTAGTGTGTATTTATAATCACCCAGAATTGTTAAAATTCTTCTCTGTACGAAGTTCTGCTGCCAACTAACTCCAGACATAATGCTTATTACTCGCTTCTAAGCTCTGAAAACTCTAAGAATTTAATTTCAAGATTATTGGAAAAGACATTAACGAGTGAAATAAACTAATTTATTCATACTGAGATCATCTATGGCTGAAACTATAAAAATTGCAAATGTGGTTGCACCCATTCACTTTAGCAAGTCAGACATTTAACCTTCAATTTAAATTATGATTAATATGGAAACCTAACAATTCACACGTAACCTCTTTAATTGTCTGACCTGCAAATTTTATATGTAGTCTGGTATTAATGTGTGCAACATACTGAATTGCATCTATTGAGTTTTATTCAAGTTTAAAGCCAAGCTATTAGCTGTGATCCTCTACACTAACTAAAAAATTATAACCGGGAAAAATCCATACATTGAAAATATTCTTAAATAAATAAGTTTCTGGATTTATTAGAGAGATAAATAAAAAGAATCAACTTTTTAACGTTTTCAATTATTTTTTATTTATGTCTGTAAAGTTGGGAGGAATAGGAATACTGGTAAGATTTTGACAGAGATTCAATTAATGTACAGCTCATGGACATGCAGATAAAACAGGGATGTTTCATTTTGATGCAATATTGGAAAGCTCTAAAAATTAAGGCAAAATTTTCATGTATTAATATTATTATTTTTTTAATTTAATTCACACTAAAATTGCTGGAGGGATTCTGATAGGGTTTTGATTGACATATTGCCTACAGTTATTTGGCTAAAGCAGGATACATTTAAATTTAATAAGAAGTCTGGTAAGCTGATAAATTTAAGACAACTTTTATTTTAATGTGATTTGCACATAAAATATTGGTCAAATTTTGGTTGTTATTTAATTAATGAGTAACCTGAGGTCCTGTGGGTAAAATTGATTAGATTATGCATTTTGATGTGACAGTGAACTGCTGAGAAATTTAAAACAATGTTTCATTGAATGCAATTCATATAAAACTACTACCCAGATTTTATGGGTTTTCAATAAATGTACAGCATGTGATTCCATGGGTAAAATAGGATATGTTTGATTTTGCGTTAAGTTTGGAAGCTGAGAAATTTAAGACAATTTTTCATTGAACCCAATTCATACAAACACTTCTGGTTTGAGTTTGATGAGCTTTCAAATAATGTACAGTCCACCCAGAGATTTGAATTCTAAACAGCATGTTTAAAGGAAGCACTTACTTCATATTATTGTTAACAATCATTATCTTCAAAACAAAGTTTGCGGTCACCATCTTAAAACATTGGTGATAAACAAAAATATTCAGTGACAGATCTTGTTTCACTTAGCACTGGGAAAAAATATTATATTACACTAGGTAAACCTATTTACACTGTTTGATATGTTATTCTACTTGGATCAAAAAGTAAGGTGAAATTGTCATTTAAAACTCCCGGGCATTAGGGAGGCAGGTAAATTTTTTTCCCTATGTTGGTAGGACTGTCTGTAACATTTTCCAAGCGTCTGTTTGTCAAAGGGTTTAATTATCTTTGTGTTACACGTGCTTTTGTATACAACCAAAAGTGAATTTTTCGATTTTTACAATGGGTGATTTTGTTGAGCAAAGAACTTGCATCAAATTTAGTTTTCAGAACAAATATTCTTGTGCAGACACGTTGAAAATGTTGTGGAAGGCCTTTGGTGACGGCGCAAAAAAACGTTTACAAGTGGTACAACGAGTTCAAAGCGTGCCGAGAACGTGTTGAAGACGAACCGCGCTCTGGACGACCATCAACGTCTACCAACGAGGGCCACGTCCAAAAAATCAGAGATTTTGTTCTTGAAAATCATTGATTGACAATTAGAGAACTCGCTGATAGTGTTGGAATATCATTTGGCTCAGCCCAAACCATTTTGAAGAATGTTTTGTGTCTCAAATGTGTCAAGTCTCGATTGGTGCCAAAATCACTCAATTTTTTGGAAAAAAAGCATCGCGTTAATGTGTGTGAAACTTTGCTGTCTGACTATCAGGACCACTTGAAATGCATCATTACTGGAGACGAGACTTGGATTTACGCATACAACCCTGAAACCACCTAGCAATATCGTGCCAAAGATGAAGCAAGTCCGAAAAGACGACAGCAAAGTCGATCGAAAATCAAGGTCATGTTGACAGTTTTCTTTGATTATCGTGGTGTGGTGCACTTTGAATTTCTTCCGCTGGGCCAAACTGTCAACAAAGAATATTATTTGACCATTATGCGTTGTTTGCATGAAGCTATTCATCTGAAACGGACGGAATTATGGGCGAACAACTATTGGTTCCTCCATCATGATAATGCACCACGTCATACTGCATTGATTCTTCGCGACTTTTTTGCCAAAAACTCGATTCATATAGTTCCGCAACCACCGTATTCGCCTGATTTGGCTCCGTGTGACTTCTGGCTATTCACCAAACTCAAAAGGCCAATGTGGGGACGCTGTTTTGACACGATTGAAGAGATAAAAACCGAATCGAAGAAGGCTATACAGGAAAAAGACTGTTCCGACTGTTTCGAGGACTGGAAAAAGCGTTGGAAAAAGTGTGTTTTATCAGACGGAGATTACTTTGAAGGGAATGAAATTGATTTGGAAGAATAAATAAAGAATTTACATTTTATAAACAATTTCACCTTACTTTTTGATCGGCGTATTATATGTACATAAATCTAAAAATTCTGGAGAAACATTGTTGGTACAGCAAAAATCAAAACCGATGGTCTTCAAAATGGAAGCAGATTCTAGGATTTCATTTGAGAGGGATGATCTGAATTGAGTTCTATTCTTCATAAGCAGACTGAAAACAAGTTCACACTCTACACAGCTTTGGGATATGGTGAAAATGGATAAAACTACACCAGAAATCATATTATATTTAAGAATTTCACTGGTTCCACAAATATTTGATAACCATGCAAATTTGACATAATATTCTGTAGCAGCTATGTATGCAACATTAGAACCATCATCTATTTGAACAACTATGAACAGTGTGAGAATTATATTTACAGCATCATCCCTTTGTTTTATTTTCCTCCTTACACAAGATCAACAGGAAATAGTTCTAAGAAGAAACTGACAGGAGGAAATTGTGTGTTTTCAGTTTTATTAAGGTTGGAAACTTGCACATTTGCTTGGGAAACTTGTCTATAATGTAGCCCAGACAGTAGAAAATAATTTCCAACTGATGACTACTTTAAGCTTCTAAACCTTGTTCATAGTTTGAATGTCAATAATTAATTCATCATCTTTCTGACTTTGAATTTGGTGGTACTTCATTTCAAGCAATGCAGAGTTATTAATTATGTTTGGTTTTACAAATTTACTGAGCAATACTGTTAGTAATTCTATCAAAAGTTCTAACAAAATATGCATTTATGGGTAGTCCCCTGAAGTACAGTACTGATTTTATCAAATAATGGTATAATGATGTGCAAGGAAAGTAAAATAAGCCTTGTAAAGTCGGAAGAGAGAAACATAAACAGCTTTTCTTCACGAATTATATTCAAATGAGTCATATTTGAAAGAACAAACCATTCTTTCAGGAGTCAATGAAGAGGGAGAATCAATAACTCTCTTCTGTTGTTTCTTGGATGCATTGTGTTCAGCTTTTGGTATTGTGAATTATGTTAAATTAATTTAAATGTTTAGAGCATATATTAGCACTTCATATTTAAGGAAAAGTGGAACCCATTCCTCTAGTAATCTATTCACGCTTGCCTATATACCTCACCTCACACATACATACTTCAGTATTTTCTAAAATTCCTTATTAGAAAATGTCTGAAAATGTTACTTTCTTCTGAAACTCTTCATTAAATAATAAAAATTATCAACAAGGATATCATATATTCGAAGTGGTAAACTTCCAGCAGCTAAATTATATGAAGTAGCACACACTACCAATAACAACAATATTTGGATGAATTTCTTCTGTCCTATCATTATAGGGGCATTATTAGAACAGAATGTCATACAGTTCCCAATTTGTATTTTTGTAATTTTCTGACTGCATCACCACAAGGTTATCTATGTTATGTCTTTTTTGAGTCCCCCTTCATTGTTGGTATGGATAACTCAGTACTTAAAATTTTTCTTGTATATCATCATAAAAAAGTAACAAAAATGGTATATTACTTTGCACTGGTATCATTGCTCCTATCTGTTGCCATCCAGAAGACACATCACAAATTCAGTTATCGCATGATGTCACAGAAACATGTGGCTTCGTGGAAAATTTCATTGTGAACTGCTCAAATTTCGAACACTGTCTAGCCGACACACGTTGTTGCAGTCTTTCTTCGAAGATGCCATGATCATTATGTTGTGCCACAATTTGCCCGAATACTTCTGTCACAGCCTTGCGAATTTTGCGACGGTCTAGCCTTGCATTGGTAAACGTATTCATTTTACGAGGCAAGCACTGGACCAGATTGGCAAGTTGCTGCTACCATGTCATCTTTACCTTGCAAATTCCGTATCTGCGGATGCCTGGGAGTGGGTGGATGGCAGTACCACAGCATATAGTTTCTTGCTGCAATGAAATTTTCCACAAAGCCACATGTTTCAGCGCAAAATATTGTCAATCTCTCAGACAGAGAACTTGATGTTGCTATCACATCTGTTTTATCGAGGGGCCTCAACTTTGCTCTGATACCTAAATCTGTGTATTATCAGGAGATTATCAGTGGTATGGAAAATGCAATTCACACGCTGCCTGTGAAAGAAGCAGAGAAGGTAAGACATGAAACATGCTGGGTGCTTTGTAAAGGTAAATTACCTAAATCAAACATCTCTAGTGAAAAGAGGTGTGTGCTTTGTGAGTTAAAGAAAGACAAAAATATTGTTATTCTCCAGCAGATAAGGGTAGCTGTATGATGGTTTTTGCAAGGTTGACTATCATAGTAAAATGATGCAGCTTTTGGAGGACCAAGCATGATTAACCAAGACCCTATGTCTAACTTGACCAACCTGACTACAAAGCTGATCCGCTCCTTAGAACTACCGGACGATGTGAAGAGATGACTCCAACCCCATGCTCCTGTTCCACCCAGGTTGTATGGTCTACCAAAAGTACATAAAGTAGTAGTACCAATGCGACCTGTTGTAAGTGCAATTGATAGCCCTACGTACTTTCTGGCTAAATACCTCAAAGATATTCTTAGCCCATTAATAGGGAAGGTTCATGGCCAAATTCGAAACTTCAGTGAGTTTGTGGAAATCTTAGACAACATAAAGTTAGATCCGGGTGATTTAATGGTGAGCTTTGGTGTGGTCTCTCTTTTTACTCATGTTCCCTTCATCGACTCCTTAGAACTTTTAAGGAGCCATTTTGATCAGAAAATGATTGGTATTTTCCACAATGTGTTGACAACCACTTACTTTCGGTTTGAAGGAGAATATTACGAAAATGGATGGTGCAAGAATGGGCTCGCCATTGTCTCCAGTCATTGTGAAATTCTTCACATAGTTCTTTGAAGAAGAGGCACTAAACAATGCACCGCTCCAGCCAAAATATTTTTACAGGTATGTCGGTGATTCGTGATTTGGCCACATGGCAGAAACAGCCTTGACCAATTCCTGGCACATTTGAATTCGATCCATGCAAATATTCAGTTCACCATGGAATTAAAATGCTGAAACAGTTTTGCCTCAATAACAAGCAGAAAAGTGGACGACATCATCGTGCTGTGTAGGATTTTGTTTCCACCATTTCCGTGGCAACGAGTAATCAAACAGTTAATCATTGACATTTGGTTGAAAATGAGGGCTGAGATAGATGCCTTTGAAACGTCCCGCAGGTGTGACATCTATAAGCGGCTGGAAGCAAGAGAATTTATTTAATGATAAAATGTTTCTTTTAAGTTAACACAACTTTAATCACATAACTTATAAAAGTGCAACACATCATTAGGACAAACACTGAAAGCGTCTCCGGATTTTGGTGAAAAAGTTTTGAAGCTTCCCTGGGTTCAGAGAAAATTCTGGTAACCCTAGTATAAGCCTCTCTGGAATGTGTCTCAAGCTGATGCAACTGGTAAAGACAAAGAGGGGCACAGTGAATCCTTCCAACATTATGCAAGTGCAGCTGATGAATGGTGCACAACAAAGTGACAATGCGCCACAGCAATTGGCAACAGGTGTGTGTGACTTATGGTGCATTCAGACAATAGGCACAGCTGATGAACAATTTTTAATTGATTCCACCCATGTACACAGTGTGTTTTGGTCAGAAAGTTTCAGCAGCAACAGAAATAATATCCTGCTGTAATTCAGTAGCAAAGGATCCTCACCTTCAAGCCCCTGGTGGTAGGCAGCTAGTTTGTGTCCCTGAAGATCATAAGACATTTTGTTTGAGCATCTGCTAGTGTACCTCCAAAAATGGAGGTACACTTCATTTTCAAGATTCTGACAGAAGAGGGTTCCTATGTGTGCCCCCATAGAGGTCAGACACTAGTTTTCAAGTCACCAAGTTGATAACTACTACAAGTGAATGAGTGCATGACTGAACCATGGGATACTGGGATCTTCCAACAGTTGACAAGTGAAAAACCTCAACACAGTATCATATACAACTATATAAATGCATGTAATGTGTATTTCACTACTACCATCTGTTAACACCCAGTAATAATTGTGATAAAGAGTATCTCAGAGCTAACAATGGCAAACACCTGCATAATCTTTGATCCTCAACAAGTTTTGTAATAATGTGAAATCAATGTAAAGTCTATTTATTTATTTATTTATTTTAGTAAATTAAAGTTTAAATGATGCCTTGAATATTTCTTATAGATCCCATACTATTCATTAAATACTAAAATAATACCAATAAATACAAACCAAGACAAACAGGACAGTACAAAACAGCATTCAGTACAAAATTGTACTGTCTTTCTTCAGAGTTAATTTATAATTATTCATGTGAATTTAATTAATATTTAATTTAATAAATAGGAAAGGATCTTTAAGATATACTCAGGGAAACATTTAAATTTATTCGAATCAAAGAAATAGACTTCAGTATTATTTTATTATATTGGTGTTTGCCATGGCTAGCTTCGAAGTACTCTTTCTTAAAGTCATCACTGTGTATTAATGGGTGTTAGTGGTGAAATACATATCACATACATTTTATAGTCCGATGTGGTGCCATGTGGAAGCTCTTCTGACATTAGCTATTGGCAGGTCCAGACTGGTGTAACCCGCACTGCAATCATGCACTTATTCACATATAGTGGTCACCACCTTGGTGACTGGAAGCTGCCATCAGTCCTCTATAGTGGCATGAACTAGAATCATTCTCTATCGGAGGCACCAAGATGAATTATCCTCTCCCTATGAAGCACAAACAGGGGCCATCCACCAGCAGAGGCTTGAGCAAGAAGTGACCACCATTTAGAGGCACAAACTTGCATTCTCCACCACCAAGGCTCAAAGACACACCACATACACGGGTGGAGATAATAATAAAAAAAAATTAAAAAAACTGTTTACTTACTATCTATCTGCATCATACAACATCAAACACACTTCTTGTCAATCATCACAACATACTGTCACTATATAGTGTGCCATTTCATCAGACACACATGTAACATCCTAAGGTTCAATATGCCCCTCTTTTTTCTGTCTTTAAGAGTGTATCAGTTTCTCACCAGCAGCACTTGTGCGACGCACACTTAGGACTGACTATATGCCTCACCCTTGTCCTCAGCCATCTAAACGTGCGTTCCTGTTCATCCAAGTCCTTGACACAAAGAAATCTCACTGCTAGTAATGTTTATTGTGTTTTCAAAAATTATTGATGTAATCACCACAGATGACCATGTGTGTCATCACACATGTTATGTCCTCAACTAGAAATTCTCCTTCCACTGTATAATCATACAAAACCTCAATTTTCTATATGTGTACCTAACAAGCTGACTCTTTTAGGCACTTATCTTTATTCCAAGTTGACCTACCTAGCTATACAATCTATCCAAATCCCCATTTAGCCATTCACAGTCCTTTCCCATTTTAATCCTATTATATAACATTATGTCATCTGCATAAAACCTAACTATACATTGTAAACCATCAACAGCAGTGTTCTCAATACACTTCCTTGTAGCATTCCCATTCTAACTTCCATTTCTTTTGACACTACATTTCCTACCCACCTTTTTTCTCACATAATTGAAGTATTCATCAACCCATCATGTCACATTTTCGTCAAATTACATAATTTTTACCTTATATACCACAATTTTATGGTTCACTCTGTAAAATGCCTTGGTGAGATAGGGTGCTACATTATTAATTTGCCCTAACTTGTCCATTCAATTCGTAATAACCTGTATGTACCCTACTAAACCATTTTTGTAAGTTTTCTGGTCCCTTATTGGGGAAAACACAGCATATTGAAAATAATTTATGTGGCACACCCTGACTTGATGATTTTTGACATCTTAGAGAAACAGACCACCTATGCTTTATTTCTTCCTGTCTGTGTACTTTTGCATCCTATAGCCTATAAGCCAGCAATTATACATATTCTGCTGTTTGTTCTTTACAACAAAGAACACAAAATTTTCTCAGAGTCAAGCAACGACACTTGGATAAACACCAGAGTAATGAGTCTCTGTACTTTGGGTGCCCTACAACATTATATGGAAGAACTATAACCAGTTTCCCAGTAATTATCATTCCCATCAATAACATTGAAATAATTTGTTCGGAATATTTCATGAATATATGATATTTTGATTTGTACTACAGCATTTTTGGGAAAAGGCTACATAAACAGGCTAAGTGTATTCACAGTGCCTGGCACATTGATTTAAGAACTGTAATTGGAAATTTGAGGCCTATCATCATATTTAGAGTGTAATTTTGACATTTTGTAGTGTTTCTATTGCATCAATGTTGTGATTAGAACCTTGTAAATATTCTGTACTTTTGAAAGTGTTTTCATGTATTATTCATCGATTTTAAATACATTTTTTTTTTTCAAGCGGTTTCTATTATTTGTTACATTTTTTGTCTTTTCAAGAGCTTCTGCCAGCCCATTTGTCTGTGCCTAGAACCTTCGATGATGTCTATAAAAGGTTAGAAATATTGTAGCTGAGCACTATCGCTCAGAATAATACAAACAGATTCTATGGCAGCTTGAGCTTCAATATTCTTTGGATTTATTCTGATTCTATATTCATATTAAATGTGTTTATATACTTCATTTATAATTGAATTCAAATTGTGAAGAACAACTTTTTTATTTAAACTTCCTGTTGTTTGTATTGAGAAGGTTATTTAGTAAACCCTGGAGGTGTATTAATCACTTGGTGGCTAACTTGCAGTTCTTCAATATTAAGAAGTCAATCTGGCGAATATAGTGAATGCCATAATAATTCAAATTTTAATCCCATAATTTTGGCCATTTAAAGTGTGTAGGTGTGTGCACCTGTGCATTGTCCTGGTAGAAGAGAATCTTTTACTTTTCCAAATCAGGGTGTTTTTTATCAATTTCATCTCCTAATGGGTGCAATAATGACTCATAGTAAGCTGCAATTATTGTTTGTTCCCTTTCCAAGTAATCTGTGTAGACGATTCCTTGAGCATCCCAAAAAACTGTGGCCATTATCTTACTGGCCAATTTCATAATCTTCACCTTCTTCTTAGCCTGTTCACCTTCAAAAATGCACTTTTTAGACTGTTCTTTAGTTTCTGGAGTATAGTAGTGCATCCATACTTAATTCACAGTTATGTTTCAACACATAAATTCATTAGAATTGTGACAGAAAACAGTCTCAGAATCAACTATACAATTGCACTTACTGAGAGCAAATGTGGCACCCATCTTTCCGAAATTTTTTTCACATGTAATTTTTTCATGCAAAACTGAATACACTGTACCTTGCAATACATCTGTGACCTCCACTATTTTTTGCATTTTAATTCATCGATCACTTACAGCATATTGTGGATTTTATCAATGATTTTGGGGGTAGTTACTTCCACTGGATGACCCAAACATTGTTCACCTTGTGTGGATATTTAAACTCATTTACCCAATTGTAAACAGCTGCAAACACAGGAGGAAATGTACCATGAACTTCCTCCAGCTCAGCTTTGATCTCATTCAGTTTTAATCCTTTTAAATAAAAGAGTTTAATTACCACTTGAAACTCTGATTTTTTCCATTTTTCTCAGTGAACAACAGTTGTCTGCTTCAATCAGCGCTAACAATGAAACCAAGTGACAGAGGTAGCCGAGATCCTACCTGCCATCTAGTGAGTGCTACCTAATATAAAATAGTTTTCGACGCTGCATGCACCATCTCTGGGATTTACTAGGGACTTATTGAATGACCCTCATAAACTGAACAATTTATGTATGGATTTTTAAAACTCACTTAGGACTCAACTAACTTGGAATTGCATTGTTGAACTTTTTTTTTTTTTTTTTTTTTTTTTTTTTTTTTTTTTTTTTTTTTTTTTTTAGCTACTTAACATCTCTTAACAGCGAGGTCTTTAGAGACGGGAAAGGATGGGGGGACAAGGAATGGGAAGGAATTTGACCATGGCCTTTTGAAGGAAGCATCCCGGCATTTGCCTGGAGTGATTTGGGAAACCATGGAAAACCCAAATCTGGATGCCCGGACGGGGATTCGAACCGCCGTCGTCCTAAATGCGAGGCTACAGCGCTAACCGTTACACCACCATGCTCGGTCATTGTTGATCAAACCCCGAGACTTACTGCCCTAAGATTGTAATCTACACTGTAACTATGTACAGACTTCCACTTACTTTCACCACCATGGTGGGGCCAGTAACAGGAGCACTCCTTTGACAATAACAGATTACTCTGCCATTTCTTAGGGCCTATTGATTCATGGGAAAATCTTGCTTGTCATTTTCAGATATTCTCAGTAAGTAACCCCTCTAGTCATAAACCCAAATGTTGGTGTAGTATGGGACCCAAATTTTGAGTGTCAAATGCAGGAGTTGGAGAGAGTGCAAAAAAAGGCTGCTAGATTTGTTTCTAGAATTACCGCAGAATGCAATCAGTAACCAATACGATAAAAGAGCTGGAATGGGATTAATTGGAAGGCAGGAGGGGGTTTAAGAGAGTCATGGGAGTGTACAAGGCGTATATAGGTGATGAGGCATGGAAAGATATTGGTGTAAGAATTAAAAGTAATGCATGGAAGGGAAAAGATGACCATGACCACAAGCTGGCACTCAATTTAAGGCAAAAAGGTGTATGAAGATTCTCTTATTTAGGTAAGGGGGTCAGGATTGTAATAAGTTACCAAGAGAAATGATAAATAATTTACCAAAAACTTTGAAAGAATTTAATGTTGAAATTTGTGGAGGGCAAATGTAGGTAGTTGCAGGAAAGGGGTAAAACGGGTGTGAAGGAAAGCTGCCACTGGAGCATGCACTCCATTGCAAATAAATTAAATTAAATCAGCTTCTCCTTCTGCTCCCATATGGAGTTGGTGTTCATCAGTCACTTCAAATATATTCTGTCAACCAGACAGGAAGTAAGTAGCTTCATGTCTACACCTATGTCCTCTCATTACCACAAACCATATATATATATATATATATATATATATTTTCTAGCTTATGCCTTCTTACCCCCACCCTCACCCCCACCATGAGCTACCAGCCTTGCGGGATCACTCAGTTGGCTGCCAGCTACCAACATGCAGCCATCTCACTACTACTGAAGAAGGGCCACAGGCTCAAAAATTATTACTCTATGTGTGAACAAGTTTTTTTTTTCGTGTATCGATGCCTCTACTATGGTAAGCAGTGGTTTTTCACCTATCCAAATGTCCAATGTATATATAAAACTAAGGAAGGATAGGGAAATAAGATCCAACACATACCACTGATGAAGGCAGCTGGGGACAACGAACACAAAAAAACACAAGATTTGCGCAATATTTAGGCCTATAGCCTTATTCTTGCAGAAGTGAGAGACCAAATGGCCATCATCGTGTACACGTCTGGCTCTGCAGCATTTTTTTTTTTTAATACTGATTGCTATTCTTTTTGTACAGCAAATTTCAAATAAGTTTGTAAGTGTAATGGAGGAAACATCTGGACAAATTGATGCTAGCAGTTAATCAATAAAAATGACAACTTTTTAGTAAAAAAACATTCTCAGCAACTGCAAGTGATAAGTACCTGACAGGGCAGTTTTAATCAATCGATGAATGTATTTCACTTGATCTTCACTTGCCAGTGGTAACAAACGAATGAGCATTGCAATATGCCAGAAATCATCATACTGTTGGTATTTCTCCACAAGAGAAATAACACGTTGTACCAGATCGTGGCGTAGATGAATATTGTTTGAGCAAAATGTCTGAGCATAGTCTGCAACCTGTGAGCAAATCACTTCCACATTCTGAGCATCTGCTGCAGCACATAAAAGAGACAAAGTTTTTCTTTTCACAGCATGATCTGGGTGTTGTAAGCTAGACATAATGATCTCTTGTTGATCAGGAGAAAGTGACAGTGGGCAGTGTTGAAGAATCATTTCAAGCAGATGTAGTCCTGCATACCTAAACATACAAAGATGTCATAAAGTATAAATGTAATCATTTACAATATTGTAAACACATTACCAACTAGTTACCTCAAATTGTTACTCTTCCTTGAAAGTAAATCAGTAACGTGTGACATTGCAGATGGCAGTATTTCACCATTAGATTGAAATATCAGTAATGTCACAATACATTCACAAATAATAGCAACACCAACAGCATGCTCTGAACCACTCTTTGCAACAATTAAAGTCTTCTGAACAACAGCTTTCACATCTGAATCTGGTTCAGGAATTTTCTGAAGCAACCTGTAAAATGAGAATTTGTTTTGCTGAATATACCTAACTGGTGATTTTTTTTTTAACTTATGGCTCGTCAATGTCGAGGTCATTAGAGGTGGGATGGGATTGGGCACAAGGAATGGGAAGGATTTCGGCCATGGCCTTTTGGAGGAAGCATCCCAGCATTTGCCTGGAGTGATCTGGAGAAACCATGGAAAACCAAAATCTGGATGCCCGGACGTGGATTTGAACTGCCTTCCTCCCGAATGCGAGGCCAGAATGTTAACTGCTCACTCACCATGCTTGGTAACTGATGAATATGCTTAATTTCAAAGCAACTGATTTTTAACACTAATCAAAACTAAAATGCTGTATCACACAAGAAAATGATAATATAATATGAAATTAGCCTAAAAAACAATATAAATTATGTCAAGGTAAGGAAAAGTGATCCAATAACCATATGAAGGTCAAGGTGGATAGGTTCCAGCAACCTCAACAAAAATGGACAAACATGAAAACAATATGTGTGACAATTTTTGTTTCTGTATTCCTTCTGTTTTCTTTGCTGATCAATGGCTTTTAACCAAGTATGAATCCATATTACAGATCTTGAGATAGCAGTAAAAATAATCTTACAAAACAACAACTATGTTATAGGACTTATAAATTCCAATTTTAATTACAAAATGTTTCTTAATTTACATTTACAGTTTTAAACAAGATAAAGGTTATTTTGAAATTATAAATACAATCCACAAACATAAACACTGCAATAATGCTTTTGCACAACCTTATTAAAAAAATAAAAAATAAAAACATACATTTATCATCAATCTTCAGTAGCCAAATCCTTAGAACCCAACATTGGCATTACATGAATTTTTATTTTAAATCTTACTATAACACCCCCGATAAGTCCATAAATCTTTTACCTACAAGCTAAAATTTTCCCACTCTCTTACAGCTGAAATTGTCATTTTTCTGTATCAATACCTTCCGAATGAAAGATAATCTTTTTCTTCACAGCAGCCTTCCTACATTCAACTCTGCCTAACCAATGTGTTTATTAACCGACTTCAAAAAAAGGAGGAGGTTCTCAATTCGTCTGTTTTTTTTTTTTTTTTTTTTTTTTTTTTTGTATTTATGACCAGCAATATCTTCACAATTTTGAACCAATTTAAATTAAATTTTTTTTAGTGGATAGGGTATACCTCCAAAGTGGTCCCATATGAATTTCATTGAGAAACCACCCCTTCTACCCCCCCCCCCTAATTTTTATACAAATCCACATTTTTTATTCGATCTCGATGAAACTTTGGACATATATAGCCAAAAATAAAGAGAAAAATACTGTCAACTTTTGGTTTAAAAAAACTGAACCCCTCTCCCCCTATCCACCCCCTTAATTTTTGCCAATTTTCTTTATTCAAAGCTACAGTCGACACCATTTAACTGATCTCCATTAAAGTTGGCAATTACATGTAGTTTTTCATGGAGAAGGATTCTGACCAAAAAAATCAAAATAAAAAACCACCCCTCTCCCATTTACACCCCTTAATTTTATAGAAACCTACATTTCTTATCTGATTTTTACTGAACTTTGCCCATGTATACTTTAAAACAAAGAGAAAAATCCTGTCAATATTTGGTCTTCCAAAGTTCAACCCCCCCCTCCTTCCACCCCTTTAATTATTGTCAATGTTCTTCATAAAAAGCTACACTCGACACCGTTTGACCGATTATCATCAAAGTTGGCATATACATGTAATTTTTCATGGAGAATCTGACCAAAAAATAAATAAATAAAAAACCACCCCTCTCCCCTTTACACCCCTTAATTTTTATACAAACCCACATTTTTATCCGATTTCGATGAAACTTTGGACATGTATAGTAAAAAATAAAGAGAAAAATACTGTCAACTTTTGGTTTGAAAAAACTGAAGCCCTCTCCCCTATCCACCCCTAAATTTTTACCAATGTTCTTTATATAAAGCTACAGTCGACACATTTAACTGGTCTCCATTAAAGTTGGCATATACATGTAATTTTTCATGGAGAAGGTTTCTGACCAAAATAAATAAATAAATAAACCACCCCATGTCTCCCTTTACACCCTTAATTTTATAGAAATCTACATTTCTTATCTGATTTTTATTGAACTTTGCCCATGTATACTTTAAAACAAAGAGAAAAATCCTGTCAATATTTGGTTTGCCAATGCTCAACCCCTTTCCTCCTTCAACCCCATTAACTTTTGTCAATGTTCTTTATAAAAAGCTACAGTCGCAATCGTTTGACCGATTACCATGAAAGTTGGTGCTTATATGTATTTTTTCACGAAGAAGGTGTCTGACCAAAAGATCTAAAAACCACCCCCTCTCCCCATTAAACTGCTTAATTTTTATACACAACCACAGTTTTTATCCGGTTTAGACAGAACTTAGCAAATTTTTACTATAAAACAAGAGAAAAATGATGCCAACTCTTGGTTTGCAAAAAATGAACCCTCTCCCCTTTTCCACCCCCTTGATTTTTGTCAATTTCTTTTTAGAAAGCTACAGTCGACACCATTTGACCGATCTTTATTAAAGTTGGCACATATATATGTAATTTTTTATGGATAAGATCTCTGACAAAAAATAAAAAAAACTACCCTAGCTCCCCTTCCCTTAATATTTGTACAAAACCCACATTTTGATTCGATTCGGTGGAACTTCGCATGCGTATACTTTAAAACAAATAGAAAAAGAAAAATACTGTCCACATAACTTTCACAAAAATGCAAACCCTATCCCCCTTTCTACCCCATTAATTACTGTCAATGTTCTTTATACAAAGCTACCGTTTCTTTCTGATTTTGAAGGAAGTATGCACATGTATACTGCAAAACAAACAGAAATATACTGTCTACATTTGGTTTCGAGAGTCCAAACTCCGCTCCTTCCTTTCCATCCTTTAATCTACAGTTTCTATCCGATTCTGAAGGAAATTTGCACACGTATACTTTAAAACATACAGAACAATTGTGTTTAAATTAGGTTGCTGAAGCCCAACCCCTCTTCCCTTCTACCCCCACCCTCCTAATTTCCAATGTTCTTTATAGATACCCACAGTTTTATCAGATTTCCATGGACCACTGCACATGTATACTTAAAAAAAAAAACAGAAAATAGTGTCTACATTCTGTTTACAAAACCCTACCACTCACTCCCTTACCCCATTTAATTTTGGCAAATGTTCTTTACACAAAGCTACAGTTTTTATCTGGTTTCGATGGAAATTTGCACGTGTATACTTTAAAACAAAGAGAAAAATACTGCCCACACTAGCTTTACAAAAACCAAACTACTCCGTCTCCACACCCTTAATTGTTTTTTATACATACCTACAGTTTTATCTGATATCAATAGAAATTTACACACGTATACTTTAAATCAATCAGAAAAGGCAGTCTACATTTGGTATACAAAAGCTCAATCCCTCTTCCCCTTTACCCTCACCCCTTTTAATTTCCAATGTTCTTTACAAAAATCCACAGTTTTAAATCCCGTCAAAATCAGTTAAGCTATTTTTAAGTCATGGCATAATATTTATAAAATAAATGTGTCGTAATGTCTCAACATGTACTTCAGATTTCAACTTTGATCCCAAGCTTTCACGTTGTGAAAACCAATTAAAAATCTATATTTTTTGTGTGATGCCGGAGCAAACAGATATATTCCAGAGAGATTTCTGTATGTGGTATGTATTAATGCCCAGATGTTACATGTTTCGGTTATCGAGCAGCAGCTTTAACAGATGTTATGATAAGATCGAAACATAGCCTGACATTCCTTAACACAACGCCCAATTCACCCCGTTCTGGAAGTGGTTGTGGTATATAAAGACAGAATTCTTCTTTGAAAGCAAGCGCTTTAATCTCTGAGCTACCAGGAAGTTCGCAAAATGGGAACTGCTGCGGCATATTTAAAATAAAACGAACTATAATACCACTAAAAATTTAAAAATAAAATAATTGTTTAAAAAAACATAAAAACCGCCTTCAAAAAAAAGCACTAAAAATTTTAAAATAACTTTATACCTTGCTTAGGAAAAAGTAAATCTAAATAGACAACATTTTACATTACTTTCATTGAAATTTGACATTAATTAGTTATTTTTGGAGTCGGTGCCAGCGAAAGCAAGAAAAACAAAAAGATAAAAACAATAAGGAATAACAATAATACATAAAAAAATCATGTTACTGCTTACCTACAATTAATGCTAGAAACATGTTTCAACAAAACTGAAACATACAGATGATACGCCGATATTATACTAACTGTAAATCGTTTACTGCATGATGCAACCTACCAACTGACACTGTAACGCGCCAGAGATATGCCTGGATGACCAATAAGGCCAAGCCACAGATTAAAATACTGTTAATTTGTTTCCCTAAGCTGTCTCCCACAATAACACTATCTGCCTCACGACATGCTGTAAAATATTGGGAATTTTTGTTCGTACTCCCCGTTTCGCCTCTAACGCCAAAAGAAGTTCAGTAATTCGATCTTCGCGATGTGACAGCTGGCACCGACTCCAAAAATAACTAATTAATGTCAAAATTTCAATGAAAGTAATGTAAAATGTTGTCTATTTAGATTACTTTTTCCTAAGCAAGGTATAAAGTTATTTTAAAATTTTTAGTGCTTTTTTTTTTGAAGGCGGTTTTATGTTTTTTTAAACAATTATTTTATTTTATCTTTCCTTTCTATACTACAGAAAGGAATTAGAACGAAATGACATCACATGAAAGAGAAGTTTGGCAAAACTGTAAATGCAAATATAAGGGGCGAAAATGAACATCATTCAACTGAATAATAATTAAAGACAATGAAAAGGAAAAAAAAGAGACTTTGAGCTTAAGGAAGCAAGCAGGTTAAATATAAATATTTTAGGAACACAGTAAATAATGCATGGAAAAATGACTGCAAAAAGACAACAAAGAGCCAGGGAAAAAAATTGTGACATGTAGAACACTAACATACAGAGAGATCAAACAGAATTTTGTGGGTACAAATAGACTAGGTATACTGAGAAATTTCTTTAAAAGCCAGAAGAAAGTGCAGTGATTTGGAAGGAATACATATCCCTTCTCTTTGATCAGTACAACAACCACAATAATGTGCCAGATGAAGAATATGATGATCACAAGATCCAGTTGAAAACTAAAGACTAAGAAATCAATCAAGGCAAATAGATCAAACACTTTATCTTCAAATTGCAAAATATTTTGGAATAGAGTAAAGTTTAGTGCAGTAGAAGAAATTAACTGAATTGTATTATCGTAACTTCATCATCATTTTCCTTCACAACATTTCCATTTTCGCAAGTCTTCTCTTTCAGATGGTGTGCTTATTTTCAAAACAAGGCTCCATCTACAATTGGCTTGCTACGCTTGTCGTAGTATAGGGTATTTACTATGTGTGAGAAAAAATTTAAAAATGCATAAATAAGGTAATATCATTGCAATTAATGGAAATATGTTAGTTTAATTCATAAAAACATAAAAATTATTTCATTTAAAAGATTCAATTTTTCATCTGTCTCCTAACGGTATCTGTCGTAATGGCACATCTTGTAGTAAATACTATGGCCCTCCTCACACTATGCATTTCTGAGGCAACACAACTCATGCCGTGGTGAGTGTTGTCGGATAAACATTCCTGTTGTGGCTTCTAACCGAGTTTTTCATAAGTGATGGTGATGTCACTGTCACCTATAGTTCCTACAACTATTATAAAAAAAAAATTAAAAAAATGTGTCCCCATTCTTAAATCATACATAAAAAAAAACATAATGTACAGTGGGTAAATAAACAAATTTATGAAAAGATAATGATCACTGTGAAATTTGAAGTTAAAACTAGTGGTAAGAATATTAAGCTAATGAAAAATAAATAAATGTGGTTTTAATTAGTTAAATTCTCTACCAAG